>JAGWCC010000783.1:0-160201 GCA_022651775.1 Drusus annulatus
CATCCTTCATTATCACTGAACTACTGACAGAGAGAGCATAGGCGTACGAGGTCACGGGCGCGCTAAATTAGAGAGCGAGGACTGATTGGATATCCTCGTCTTTAACGTCCCGCGTCCCCATCCGGTACATACACTATCAAAATAATTCTAATAATGATAAAATGTAAGATTCAACTAAATAGAAACTGATCACGAAATAATTAGGGAACATGATATGCCCTCGTTCCTCATTCCTCGTACCAAACTACCAACCGAGTGAGAAACTCTCTAGAGAAATGAGCGAAGTAGGAATAGGTATGGTAAATGAGATTGCTGGCGCAGGCGGCCCTTAGCAAATTTAATCCTAGGGTATTAAGGATATTTATTACAAGATTGTAAGTATCACTTGTAAAGAGCTCTTTAATAAATCCATAACAAGGGTTGTGTATAATTTTAAATGAAGTTTTGTATTATAATGTACTAC
Source organism: Drusus annulatus (assembly GCA_022651775.1). Lineage (NCBI taxonomy): Eukaryota > Metazoa > Arthropoda > Insecta > Trichoptera > Limnephilidae > Drusus > Drusus annulatus. Next base: position 464 of record JAGWCC010000783.1, read on the forward strand.
TGTTATAATAATAATATTTTATTTCAGCGGAACAGAGCGGTGGGTGTAATACTCTGTCATATAAATAATACAATATATGAGTTAAATGAAAGAGACAATTTTTTTTTTTTTTTTTTTTAAATAATGATAATTATACAAGAGCATATTGTGAATCATAAGAGAATTCCTGCTGTTCACTCAGAGCAATAATATCCAAGAGAGAGCGCTGCTGTAGTCAGTTTTGATGAGTTTTGCCGGACTCGGCTAGACCTGAGACTGGGGCTAGGGTATTTATACATTCATTCATAGCTCATGTCGACATAATGTTTTTGTTTATTCGTATAACTACTTTTTCACAGCATTGTTATAAACAAAAATATAGCATATAACCTAAAAAACCGTTGACGTATGTCCATTTATGTAGCATATCAAAACGTGTGTGTGGAGTCGACGGAGACGCGGGACACGAAGAACATCCTTACAATACTTTAAAGGAGTGTGATAATTTAAGTAATTTTTCTGTCTCTTTCTTTCTCCTGGTGTACGACGTAAAATCCCGGAGAAAGTGATTTATCCCAAATTTGTATAGGTTGGGTAAAAATAATTAGCTCTCTCTCCATATAGTGCTTACTCCAAGGTTGTTCATTTTTTTATATTATTGAATTTTGATAGCCTTAATTTAAAAAAAATGAAAAAACGAAACTTGTTTTATTTTGTTTTGAGCTTAATAAATTTTCAGGTGTGAAAATCTCTTAACTTTCATTTGCATCAACACTATTTTCCTAGTCTTCGAAATTCCGGAGTCAAAGAAACTGGAAATCCGACTTTTGATTTTTAAACAAACAAAAAAACAGTTTTCATCAAGATTCAAGGCAAGTCAAGTTACATCCTGTTATTTTCACGGGTAACAACTAGTGTTACCATATCGTCGCTGGAAAGGCAAAAAGGCTTAAGCGATGCTTTGGTCAAAAATGAGTTAAATATGCAGTTTTGATCAGTTTTTTTTTCTGCTTCAAAATCTCTGACTCACGTTTGATTCCGAAGACTTTTGTACCTTCAGCCATCTGAAATATATTTACCATTTGGGAGAAGGTTTGACTCAAGCGAAATAAGTTTGGGACTTTTTTTTTAGCTTTTTGTCGCTTCAAGTAACTCAGTGAGAGCATTGAGTTAACTTTAAAAAAATCTAACTAAGTACTGAAGACTTATGAATTTTATTGTAAAAAAAAATAATATGCTCTGGTGTAAACTTCCCGAAATGGCGCTTCAGCCCTTTTACCTTTCCGGCGACGATATGTCTTACAATTTTTTTTTAATGAATATATGGATTAGATGATTCATATTCCTGGTATTTAATAAGCCCACCTTTTTACCTTTGGTTGATGGCGGCCGGAAATCTGCGGTTGACACAATCAACTTATCAAAATCTATCCGTAAAAAGTCTTAACAAGTACTGCTAACTGCTACCTACCTAGTTGGGGAAACCACAAACAACTCGATTAGGACTAGGACACCACAATTAATAAGTCGTTGTGTGCGATAGACGTTATTTCGATAGTAAATAGGACATTAATTTTTTCAAGCGCGTTGTTTTTTTTTACTTAAGCAGTTCATACTTTATTCAGTTCAAGATGATGAATCATTACAAGAAACAGAAATCAATTCCGAAGTAAGTAAGCATATTAATGTTAAAACATGTAATAATACATTCTCTCGAAGTAATTACTTAGGTTGGGATGTTTGAACACCCGTTACATTTGATGGATAATTAAATCGACGTTTAACGTCATTTTGAAGTATTGTCGTTTTAACGGTCCCCATTAATCGTTGATTCTCGGCTTGTTTAAGTTTTTGATCAAATTGTAATCAGCCGTCAAATGTGACGGAGATTCGAACAACCTAACCTCACTTCCGATGGTAATACGAATTTCGTAGAGCTTTAGCCTCTGTTGCTATGAGAGATTGATAGGTCAAGAAACGTATTTTTTGTAGGTCCTGTAGTAAAATAAGGTGTTCTAGTTATTTTACGGCTGAATAAATAACAATTTTTATTCACGCCGCAGGCAAAATGGTTTGAGCGTTTATTTGTCTGAGGCGTGGAGGAGTGACCTACTGTTTAAACGATCGTGTTTCCTAATTGTACTTATCAAATATATTTTTTATGGAATTTGTCTATTTTGATGACCTTAATCGCTGTTCAGTTCTGTACAATGTTAATAATACCTATATTGTTTTGATTGTATCGTAATTATATTGTGGTTTTTTTTTCGTCATTGATTTACACCATTGCCGAGTAGTTGTTACCTTGTAGTGAGTTCGATTCTCACAATAAACTTTGTTAGTTTTTAAAAATTAGAGTTAATTAAAATTTATATGTGGACGCTTCCTGATGTGTTTTGACGTTGATTGCAACTTTTGATGGACCTTAAAATAGTTATATTGCTGTTAAGGAAAATTTATAAATAATTAGAATTTTTATAAAGTAATTATTTCCCATGTAAAAAGGTAAAAGTTTAGTATAATTTTTAATTTAACATGGTTTGATTAACCATTATTTTTATAATTACAGAATACTAGCTAGTTATCCGGCCTTGTCCGAATTTAAATGCGATTTTTTTCTAATATAACAAATGGAAAATTTAGAACGCACAATATGGTGTCTTGTTTTATTTTTTGACAGATATATTGATGTTTCGAAGCTCCGTAGCTCGTAATAAAGGTGCCGTTGCGAGACCGAAAAAATTGAAAAAAACCTAGAGATTTGAGAGGAAAAGCTGTTTATTTATCGTACGACCAGAGTTGACTGTTCGAAAGTTTTTTTAGATTAAGTAAGATAGAAGGAAGTTATTTAAGAAATATATATTTCATATACATAACTCGACTATAGAACAGTAGTGCATCATAAATTATAATGTACATTACGATTATTAATTGGATCGGAGTTTGCAAAGCGAAGCCTATCGTCAAAGCCTCTTTCATCTCGCAATATCTCGCTCCTAACTCTACCCTACGCTACCACCTACCCCCTATCCGCTGAAATAACTTCATTGTGCTTAAAGGGAGTCTGTATGAAACTTCGTAAAGCTAACCCTAGTTTAGTCATATTTTTTTCGTCACATGAATCGACGTATTTATATTTTTTTGATTTTAAGTAATATTCTTAAAGTCATTATGTCCCCAGATAAATAAAGCTTTAGTGATAATAAAAATATATAGATTTACTAAACTGTAGCTGGAAATTAAAACAATATATTTGGTGTAATTATGTCAATCTTCATAATTCTCTTCTCACGCGAAATTTATATCTAAGAAATGTGTCTATATGCCTATTTTTTTTCTTTAAAAAAAAATTTTAAAAAATAATTTGATTTATTTTAAAGTTAATAATAAACCAAAACATTCCAAAAGCGATAACAAATAGCAAAACTATACTTCAAATACATAATTAAAATTTAATACAGGCTTTCTACTTAAACTTGCTAAAGGTCTTATGGGAAATATTTACATTTGCTCCAATACAGTCAAGTAACCTAGTCTAGTAAATCTTCCGAAAGGCATCAAAATTATAACATAGTATATTTGCGGCACGTTCCAGAGTGGTAGACACTCTATGTATCGCCCTAGTGAAATACCATAATTCAGAATCGAAATGTTGCTTGAAATGGCTTTAGCCGTGTTTGGTTACCAGATATGAATGGCGAGGACTTCCCGAACTTCCTCTTTCCCGTATTCTTTCCTTCACCGCTACCTTCAATCTCACAACATACCGCAATTGGGGATGCCATAGTCTCACTGGCTCTAGACGGTATTCACGTAAAAAAAAGTGTTTGGTGACTAGATCTGAATAGTCAAGTACTTCTCAACCTTCTTCTTCCCCATATCCTTCCCTTCCCGTTACTTTCAAACTCACAACATATTCGAACCAGGGGTGTCATAGTCCTACTGGCTCCAGACGGTTGGGAGCAGATAAATAACAAAATAAAATTAATAAGTTGGGTCTGTCCTTAGAAAATATAAAAAGTCTGTGTTGGCGGCCTCGCGTGAAATTATAAACTATGAGTCGGGAGATAAACATAAATTAAACGTGAACAACGAAGAACATGAATTTATCAATAAGTATATAGGCGTTTGGCATGTGAACTGTAACTACATAAAACAGGTGAGCACTATGGGTTAGAAGATGGTTTGATAAATACGGCGTCTCAGCAACGCGCGGTCCGAAGCGGTCTTCTTGCAAAATACCGGGCATGATTTAAACCCCTGTAGTCTGTGAAGGGTTAAAGCTCTCTGTAGCTAGCTAGTCGATAGGCTGCATCATTTCCCGTTCCGCCATGTGAAATACTCGTAATGAAGTTTCGAACGTAACTTATTTACGAGTTGTTTGACAAAGGATAGCAAAAGCGATACATGCCACGTTTATCTTTATCACGTCGATCGGACAACCTTTTCATACAAGCTGTATTTCCTCATTACATTATCACGCGATATATTTACATTATACAATGAAGTTACAAATTGTCCATTCTCCATCTATTATTTATCGAAATCAAAATGTTTAAGGTCATAATTTTGTGATTGTGATTGCGTATTATTTCATCTTTCGCTTTATAATAATCTAACGTGAATAATTAATGAAAACCTTTAAGTGATTATTCAGTAAATGGGAAGTCACCCAAGTAAGCTGGGTACACAAACCTTGCTTTTAGATATTCCTGAGTGTTTTGTTTCGTGAAATTCTAAGAAAAACTTACGAATAAAAGCCTTACTTACAGTCATTGGGTTATAAGAGCCTTTTAGTATAAATTTTGCAAATAAGACCGAATAAAAGAGTCTTACGAAAACCCGTTTTTCTAAATTAATTTATCTGCGAAAGTTTTCATGTGTAGGTAAAGAAGATATTATGCTACACGACTCAATGTTGTTAAATTTTTAAATTTGTTTATAGTTTTTGCGTTTTATTTGTAAAACTACAAACTTAAAAAATATTTTATAATTAATTAAATTTAATAATCTTATTAATAGGGAATGAGAATTGCTCCAGGGAAAGAGATTTGGCTCCAATGAAGAAGTGATTACTGTAACTAAAGCCTACTTTGAGGCCAAAGATAAATTGTTCTGCAAAAAAGGGATCGAAATGTTAGAGAAGTATTGGAATGAATGTATCACTCTTGAAATAATTTCAACCTTTGCCTAAAAGTTGTTGTTTTATCAGTCATCCTACGAACTTATTGAGTGATGGATTATGATCCGCTAGTTTTTAGATTCAATTTTGATCGAGACAGCGTTTTCGGCATTTAAAGCATTTATTACAGTTTTATAATGGCTTTGAACTACGAAACAGCAGTCAAATAAAAATAATAACAAAAAAAACTTAATGATAAAATAATTTTATTTAAATTACAACAAAAAAAAGATGTTATTTTATTATAACAGGGTTTTTTTAATCTTAAAAAAAATACGAAATAATGAAATTTATATTTGGCGATGTGTTCGTTAAGGTTCGTGTGGAAGGTGGAAGGTGTCTGTGACAGTTTCGGGTACCGATGACAGTAATGTTAGCAACCAATAGCGGTACCTACGTCATTGTCAAATTCGTACCGTTTAGGAGCGTTTTTTAAAGCAATAATTATTTATAAAAATATTAAAATGTAACATTTTTATTAAGACGATCAGAATCAGATTAACAATTTTTAAATATTTCACACGTTTTTAACAGATTCCTTCATTTATTAAAATACTTAATTTAAAGAGATCGCAACATTTTAAGGATCAATTGATGTCAGTTCCTTTGGTCAGCCTTCACTCATAGCAACATATTTTTTTTATGATTTAATAATTATCTTCAACCGTTCGAAATAGTTTTTTAAAACAAAATAATATAAAAACAGTTTCATTTAACACTTAAAAACCGCACGACAATAATATCCCTCAAAAACTTTTTGTTGTCATCACTAATACGGGTAATTTTTTTGTGGTACAAATGCATATATTGTCAGGTGGCAAATGCTTCTAACCAACCGTTTTGTAGCATTTTTAAGATAGTGGTAATTTCAAATTAAATGTGTTAATGAAAACAATAGTAAATAACCATATTTAAGTGGGTAAGGTATTATGATAAAGTGATTGTGTCCTCCCAGAAGTGACCTGTCGGGTTAGTATGTTGCTGTATATTAATATAAACTACGAATTAATATTAAGTAGAAATTAAGATTTGCACAGCGCCCTTGAGGTGATTTTTCACAAAAACGGCGTTATAAAAATTATCCAAATATTATTATTATTAGTAAGTGGTAGGAAATGGAAGATAAATGAACGAAATAGAAGGTTTTATTTTGGTAGTGAAATAAAAATTATAATTAAGAGAAATATAAATTCATTAGTTATTATAAATTCAATCGGTAGTCCTTAATTGTATATATATATATTGTATAGTCGTATCGAAATTACTTTGTCTATTGTGCCTATTATATGAGGAACCGTCTTTTTACCCAGATATATAAAGTCATTCACAATTCCTCTGGGAAATTTATTAACGAGACAATTGAAAATGAAATGTCTTCTTCAAAGAGGCTTACGAGATTTGAAAATCTCGAGATATTTTAAGGGTGACAAATTTCATTTCACGGAGTAAATTTCCCCAAATGTTCTTTTATTTACGATGCGAATTCCATATTATTTACGTATTCTCGTATCATTCTTTACACTCACTTCTCGTTTTATGGATTAAGCAATTTTGTTAAAAAATATATTTCAAAACAGAAAACATACATAATAATTCAAAAGCTTGTTTTTATCTAACACCTAACCACTATGGGGCCGTTTCCCCGCAGGTGTATGCAGAGAGGATTCGTCTTGGCACATACTCTTTACTTTACTTCTCAAAATCAATGTTCACTCTAAAGCTGCCACCCACGAGCGATCCACTTGGATTTCGTGAATTTTGGACTATATAAGTTCCTAGACATACGATGAGCTTTGGATCGGCGCGAGGCCATTTGGCCTGTTGGATTGGATCGGGGTGGGGCCATTTGGCTTGTTGGATCGCCCGTGAGTGGGGGCCCTAAACACATGCAACGCTTTCCTCGTAGAGACACAATTGCCTCTATAACATACGTGTTCACTCCATGCATGAATAATACCATTCATAACTTTATCCCATCAACTCGTTCATGATATATGCTTTTTGTAGATCGAAAAAAGCATAGAAAAACTACTGTTTTTTTGTTAGAAACTTTTCTGTAAGCATCCGCAGTAAGCTCGCTTTAACCTACATTAAAATAGAGTATACGTATACTAATAACTGGCAACTTTATTCTGTATGAGTGAAAGTAGAAAAATACACACAGGTATATCATGAATTAATATGGCGAGGAATACCCTTAAATTATTTTTATAAAATTAAAACGCATTTGTTCAACCAAATAAAATAACCCTATCTACTTTATGTATTAAGAATAAAAATCCAATTGAATATTAATATGAGTATTAGTCTCGTTGCTAGTGCGTGCCTATCTGGCTATCAAAACACTTCATAAAAATGGCGGCGTTATCTTTTTATTGTTAATTAATCAAATACGAGTACGTAGTATGTGTTTTGCCCACTTTTTGTACGTGAGTCGATATTATTTTCGGGTGTTCTGAACAAATTTGTAGATATGGAAAAGCGCACCATCGTCTTATGCACATTTACCGTAGGTATAATTTCATAAATTAATACATTAACATGCTAACCTACATACATACGAAGGGTATAGAAGCAAAGGCAGCTATCTCCCATTATTGTGTTTTAGAGAAAAATCGAAAAAAAATGCAGCGAGCCGCATTACTGCCGTGGACATTCTGCAATAGCATGTTGAGTTTTTTTTTTATTTTTATTTAATAACCCCTTATTGAGTTATGATGGTATTGTTTGAAGTCAATCGATACAAAATAAAGATGGCGATTTTGGAAAAGTTGGTAGCAAACACAGCAATCTCCAAGGCCGGGTAGCAAAAGCAGCAATCTCCATATTTAAAAGTATCTATCTTTTTATATAATTGCAATAAACAAAATTCGTCAATGCGAATAATCCTAGATATCAAAATACTATATGATGTACTTTTTTCAGCTCCTGACGAAATCCCATTTAATATTTTTATGTGTTTTGCCTTTTTCTCGAAAACTCAGTAGTAAGAGATTGCTGCCTTTGCTTCTATACTCCTCTTATATGACTTAGTTATAGTTTCATTACCAGCTATCTACAAGCAACCCTCTATATTATATGGGCTAAAATATTTTTAAACTACCCCGAGCAGGTAGGGTGGTGAATATAGAGTAGTAGAGGTTCTAAATCAAAGGGCCAAATTGCATTGTGATAACTATGATATGAATCGCAGCTTCGGAAGTTACGTGATTTTTACAATTTGAATGAACACTGAATTCGAAACGTTTTCCAAAGCAAACCTTCCTCGTGTTTTACAAATAGCATGAAAACGCGCTATTTTGGTATTATTCGGCTGTGAATATTTTTGTCACCATAGGTGGTAGACATGCATTCTCAAAAAACAAAACTTTCGAATATTAAATTTTGCCACAATTTTACCCTTTCCCGAAGGCCTCATTGGCGGGTACGTTTTTGAATAGCGCAAGGCGCAATAAGGCTTTGCCGGCTCTGCTGGAAAATATCTACGAGTGTCTACGTACGCGATAATATAAGATAAAGGCCATTTGCTGAGATGAGACATCATTATTCTGGCGCCACCTTTCTTACGAAAGCTTTTCCGCGACGATTTCTTTATTATACAGAGGCCTCCGAGAGGCTGGGCGAACTGCGCAGAGCCCGCGTGTACTACTCACCTATGATTATACGTTAGATGTAAACATCTGTTGAATATATTCAAATCACCAGAGCGCCTTTTGGTTGAGTTTGGTAACCATCTCTGGGGACCTTATAAAAAAACACCCCTCATTCGCTGTGTATGTTCTTACGGTATTTCAATAAAAGGTGGTCTAAATATGTAACTGTAGAAATAATTGATTACTTTCGTACCCGTGTGCATTCGGAAAACACGCCAAATGCGTTTCTAATATTGGTACATGGTTAAGACATTCCGCAACGGGTCGTTTTTACGTTCAATTGTTCTATGGTCAAGTTGTGGTAGTTTTTATGATAGAGAGCTCGGCTGTCGGCGTTTGTGTTTCTTCCCTCCAACAACATGGATCTTTTCAAAACTTGGGGTAACTTATCAATCTCCCCGTTACACACAGCATAGATCCGCTACTCGGCATCCCCAAAGATAGCGAGGGAAATCTCTGAGCTTTCTGTGTGATATTTATATTGAAATAAAGTAAGATAGAATACCAGTACCTACCTACAGAATAATGTATGTACGTAGTACGAGTCTGAATATTTTCAATATTATCTACTCTTAAAAAAATTACATAATATTAAAGTACATTATTGTTTATAGAGCAGTCAAGTACATTCGAATCTTTTTTCGAATTTTTCGCATAAATGCCTTTCATTTTAATAAGATTGTGATATGAGTAATATGAATATATTTTGAAAACATTAAAGTCTATGAAAACCTTTGACATTTAACCGAAAATATCATTTTAACAAATACATTTGATAAAAATACAAAATGTCAAGGGTATTTTGACTTCCTACGAAAATGTAATGAAATTTTGTGATATTTTTTAAATGATCAATCGTCAGATAGTTGTTTTAAAGTGGTTTCTTTATTTTATGAAGATATCCTTTTTGTGTCAGTGGGCGAAGCTTTCCAAATAATCAGCGTTTTTTTTCAAGCAAAGACAAAATAAATAAACCTTAAAATATTATTTATAATAATGAGCACATTGATGGCAAACCTGAGTTTGCAAAATCGCTTTGTAAAATTATTTCAAAGAAACAAATGAGTTTTCGAATTGTCGAAGAATTCGGCGATGTAAATTATTAGACAACTTACGTACAACACAAATGGAATCCCTACATCCGATACAGTTAATTTGATTAAAGAATTATTCACCGCTAATACTCATACATTTTTTTAAATAAACACACTCGCTACTTAATATACAATATACTACATATAAATATGAATATAGACGTGAACTATTTTCGATAATTTTATGAAATCAATAGTTAGAAATAGCCTTCGTAAGTTTGGAAAGTGTCAAATTGATAGTATCTATCTGTGAAACGCAAATAAATAAACTGAGATCAGAAAAAGGAAATCGCATTTCCAAATATTACAAAAAAAAGTTGTTTGTATGGAAATATATATTTCATGGACATATTATTATTGCAGTGATTTACTACATATTGCATATAACGAATATGGCTCATCAAATTAGGTTCCTACTTACGTTATAAAAAATCATTATCTAGGTATAAATCTAGAAAATTTATCAAAACACGTGTTTGATATGACTTAACTTGACGTGACGGTGATTTGAAAACTTTTTCAACCCCTTTGCAATTCTTTTTTAAAAGGGACCTGATTTTTTTTGCAGGATTGTCAAAATTTGAATTTGTATACTATGGTTTAGATAATATTTTTCACGAAGTTGTATAAGATGACTAAAGAATTACCTTGTGTGCTTCTGTCACCAGGGCCACGGAGGGCGGTCTGTCTGCCGGGGGAGCGGGGGGCCCCGAGGGCGGGGACGGGGTGGTGGGGGGGGCGCGCACCCCGCAGCAGTTGGCGGCGCAGCGGAGGCTGCAGCAGACGCAGGCGCAGGTAGATGAGGTAAATTTGGTGGATGGGTAAATCACATCGCATCACCCCAACATTTTTATACATTGAGTGGAGTGGAGATACAAGATCCTTAGTATGGTCAACCTGGTGAAAGGATCTCTTTCCAATCTCTTTTATTCTGATGCCTTTTCCCATCGGAGATAAGATATAATCAGGCCAGTTTTCACCCTACAGGATGCAACAATTCAGCAAAAAACTTGTACCAGTTGCGTAGCTGTCGAAGACATGAGATGTGGTGTCTTTCTCTACTTCGTCTTTCATTAATTTTTCCCTGGTTTATCAGCTTTGCGATCTTTTATTTGTTTCTTCTCGAGATGTGACCAAGATGTTAAAGTTTTCTTGTTTCTTCTCGAGATGTGACCCAGATGTTAGAGTTTTCTTTTTTTTAGATCTGTACAATTATTGGATAGTAGACGAAGAACTCAAGAAATTAATTGGCTTATCCGCCAGGATTTTTTGTCAATTCGCTTAAAGTATGCACATTCTAAAAGCTTCTATCTTACGTTGGCTCAAAGAGCACTTAAGAATTGTATTTAAAAACTTTCCAAATGTAATTCCAGGTTGTTGACATAATGAAGACCAACGTGGAGAAGGTGTTGGAGAGAGATCAGAAACTATCGGAACTGGATGACAGAGCAGGTAATGTTAATAAACTGCTAAATTAAAAATAATCCAAAGACAAACATTCCCGGGATATGAACAACCTGACAAGGGGTTTAAAGGGGTGTTATTTCGGTTGACCTATAAAAACTGATTAAGTACTACATGTATTGTATAAACATATATTCACGCAACCGAAATTTTCGACTTTTGACCTTTAAATATGATTCAAGTTTTGGTTTCAGTCCTAAATTTACTAGTTTCGTTTAGCAAACAAGCCACTTAAATAAATTTATGGAGCAATTAGAGAATGGTTTTAATTAGACCTATTCCAGTTTTGTTTCTTCATAGCGTACTTAGTGGTTTACGTATTTGAGCTTGAGAGGAGGGTCACACTTTCAATTCGTGAATTTATCAATTTTTTGATTTGATTTATGGGCACTGTCAGGTCCGAGAAATTGGTTGTTAAGATTGAAGATGTTAACACTGGCTCTATTGCTGTGAGAAATATATTTTTTCAACAAATAATTATCATGAAATATAAAATCAGAAAAATCACTAATCACTGTTAACCAAGAAGAAATCACACTAAAAAACAACTGAATGGAACTGATATGTGAGGCATACAATTGTGTTGTTTCTTTTATTGTTATTATTATTAGAACAATTTTTTATAGTGTCTTTTAGTAATAAACGTCACCTCAAGGGCGCTTCACTTTTTTGACAGTGATGTTTTTTCGATTTGCTAAAGAAAATGTTTGTTGTATTTTGCAACATTGAATAATCTGAATTGCAACAATAAGTTAACACTGTTTTTTTCTCATTTTTGTATTGGTTTCGTCAAAACAAGCACTTTACAATACTTTTAAAACTATTTATTCAATCCAACAAGTTCACTTTGGTAAAAAAATGAGAAAAAAATACAAAAAAAACTTTTGAAAAAAAAAGTATTAATAAATAAGTTTTTTTTTTAAGAAATAAAACATTCCCAGGTTACGAATAACCTGACAATATTTGCAAAACTCCTACTGCCATCATAATAAGCGGAAGATGTTGCTTGTGCAATGATGAAGGACGTAGCTAGCAGAGGAATTGAACCTGCGACGCCCCTGTGGTACATAGACAAAAAGTGTTTTGAAAACTTAAACGATTTATATTTCCTTCTGTAATGGACTTATCCGATTCGTTTAATTTCGACATACATGTTAAGTCACTCCCTTATTGCAAGCCGCTTTTGTTTTCTAAAAATAATATTAGAATATCATATTTTAAATACATGTGATTTTTTTTCAGATGCACTCCAACAGGGAGCTTCTCAGTTTGAACAACAAGCTGGAAAACTAAAAAGCAAGTTTTGGCTGCAGAACCTAAAGGTAACGCTTCTTTTAAAATGTAGCAAATAAATAATTTAAATCTTTCTTAATATTTGATAATGCAGATACATTGATTTTCAACACGTTTTTCAATTTAAATAATACAATAATATGGCATCATGTTTTATTTTTTACATTTAAAAACTCCATAACTCATGATGTAAAATGTATTTTATGAGCTGAAAACAGTTGTGACGAAATAGAAAATCTATCCAGAATAAAAAAAAAACAATTTTCACAACGTCACGGCGAACAGATTTCTGCTTTATATGGTGATATAAAATACACGTACATCTGAAATATCAAATTGATTGACTTTTAAAAATGTGTTTACATTCCAGATGATGGTGATCGCCGGTGTTATCGCTATAATCATTCTGGCCCTGATAATCGGTAAGTAGCGCAAGAGGAGACGAGAGGTATTCCTTAATCAATAATTATTATTATTCTAAAAATCACACATGCTCCAGTACTCCCACACTCCTGAAATATACTAATTGCCGCATTTTAATATTACAGCTAACTTCATGTAACTGCGTACGTTATTAATCTAATATAAACTGCAAACTTGGTGAGTCAGAGCGGAAAGTGGGTATGCTACCGGCTCCTACTCTGTTCTGTGTGATTATCTATGTTGTGGCAACTCTCTCAGTGGTTTCTATCAAACATACTTCTATACTTCTTGCCTGATCTATGTATCTCTCTAATTTCCATCCCAATCTATTCCTGATCTGAAACCTTTTGACTTCTCCGTGTAAGCTCACATGTCCTTGTCGTTTCAGCTGTTGGGTATCTAGGATTTATTTTTCAACAGTTTAGGGTTAAGTTAGGACAGTGATGCACAACTTTTTTAGCATAAGGCTCGCATTACCTATTTTTCCGGTGGTGGGGGGGAGGGGTTGTCGCATGTTTGCATTTTTTGATTTTCTGAGCTACAAAAACCGGTTTTTCAAAATTGTTGCGCATCACTGGGTTAAGAAGCCACAACCACACTATTTACAAGCAGTGATGCCTATTACATCAAACATTTTTTCTAAAATCAGCACGAAGAACATTTAATTTAATCGTTCAATTTCACTGCTAGCTTTTTCTTCAAATGAAAGAGTGATATATATTATATTCCTCTATTAGTTCCCAAAAGTGCTACTAGATGCCCATTCTCGTATTTAGGAATCAGCAGGATAGTATTATACCCTTCAATCTTATTCCGTTTTTGTATAAAAGATAGAGAAACAACATTATCCGAAATGCTAGTCTTAAACTCTCATGCGATGTTCCAAAGAATTTGAGAGCATTATAGAACAAATCTGTAGTAAGAGTGAGATAGATTGTTTTCAAAGATAATGTACAGTGGATTTTGAAGTTATTTGTAAAAGCGATAGATGCTTACTATTGTGGTATGCTTCTCTCGTATAAGAGATTTACTATTTTCATTCGTCACTACTACTTTTGAAATAAAAAAAACGGGAAATGTAAAATGAAATTACTATTAAATTTACTTCCGGACAACCAAACAGAAATTTCTAGATTAAATGCAGAAGTTTTCAGAAAGCCACAATACTGAAACATTTTGCGAAACTCAGTAAAAGTCATCATCTATAAAAATTATTTTGTAATTGTTAGAAAGCCCGTTGAAATAATAAAATGATTGGATAGATAAAGGACAACCAAATATAAATAATTAGTAAATAAAATTCTGAAGTTTCCAGAAATCCACAATACTGAAACAGCATTCAAATAACTCATCTTACATCTCACCATTCTATAGGAAAAACATATCAGTATACAAGAAATCGTTTTACGAAACATTATTTACTTCACTTAAGTTCACCGAGTACATATTTCACAGCCACTGAGTGAACTTAGCTAAATAAAGATAGACTTTATTTTATAACCTGATCAATACTTACACTTTCTGACTATAATACTATGTTTTTGATTGCTAACTCAAACATTTAGATAAGGAACAGGAGAATTTTTGTTGTGATGTAAAAAAACTTATTTTATACAAATGCTATAAATTGTATGTATTATATGGTATGTATTGACGACTACAAGTTTATTCATATTTATCCCTTTTCTGCATGATTTTCTACTACTTTCAATGCATGCTTTCATTTTTGTTGATTTCTTGTACCAAATCCTTTGCTTTACTTTTAAACGTAAATAAGATTTTTTTAAATTATGCAAATAGAGGTTATGATTCTCATCTTGAAAAATATGTAGATACTTGTACATCAATTTTTTGAAAATTTTCTAAATAAATTTTCACAGCTGATAAATTTCAATCACAATCTCTAGATGTAAATGGGAATGAATATTCATTTATTCATGCAAAAATGAAAAAGTAGATTAGTGAAAATGCTTCGTTCTTCAAATAAATCATAAATAAGTTCATAAAAGTGTGGTAATAAATAATTGATTCATCTTTTCATGCACAGCCGGATTAATTGAATGTTAAAATTTCATTTAGTCGGTTGCACCATTCTTAACAAGAACACATAAAAACTTTGCTTGAATTTAGGAAGAATTAAAATAATAATTAACGTGAGACTGAAATTGTGATTTTAAGAGAATTCATATAGTGATAGTAAAATAAATAAATTATAGTCACTGTAAATTTGAATTTGAAAAGATTGCTATCTAACAAAATAAAAAGTAATAAACTTACTAGTTTCATAGTTAGTAATTTTATGGGTTTTTTATAGAAAGTTTTGGAAAAGCATATAATGTGTTCATGTATAATATTTCATACCAAAATAATTTATTTACATATTAGCAGTTGCCTTATTTTAACTACGTACTGATAAAAAAAAATACTTCAGTTATTTTGTTGAGAATATTGTAATCTCAATTCAATGTGGGTGGTTTAAGCGCAGAAGTATTTTTACTCTTCAAATTTTAGTCTTTTCTTGAACCATGACCTTTATTCTACAATCAGAAACTTTTGGAAATTCACATAGCTTAATAAAAATACATTGTACATTTAATGAAAATGACTTGTTTAAAATTCCATTAGTGAATGATATGATTCCACAGTGGTGATGAATTTCACTATTTCTTTTACTTTCTAGAAAGTTTCTGACTGTCAATAATTTTAATGTGTTTTTAGAACTTTGCTGCTCTTATTAAATGCTGGCTTGTTGAAAATAAATATTTTGCAATTGCATTTTCTTCTCTGATATTTTTGAATGCAATTTGTGCACATTCTTAAGAACTTAATTTTTACACTTTACCGAGTAATGCTGGAAATTAATTTAGAAATTTTCCTTCTAGAATGTGCCCAGCAAAAGCAATAAAAAAACCCAAGAAGTAAAACCAATCAAAGTGTTCAACAAACACTTTCTTTAAATCATGCTTAACAAGTTTCATAACATTGTTTGGCATCCAATACCGTTATTTCATTGTTATGAGAGAGAAAACTGAACTGAAGTGTTTTTACAATGAATGAACAATCACGAGGTAACATATTTAGGATAGAATGGCAAACTAAAAGCTCTTTAAGAATGTCACAGTAACGGTATTGAATGCCGAACAACCATAATGTATGTATGTACATAGGCAGCAGACATTTCTCATTGAATTTAGGGGATAATCTTTTCAAACAATTAAACTACAAAATTTACAGTAAAATTGAAATACACGAAGGATTCAAAAATATTTTTATATTAACTCCACACACATGGGGTTCCCCCCATGCTCTATGTAATCATAGGGGATGCTGTGTGGAGGATATACATATTTGAAATGCAAATAGTAGCATTATGCAATTAGGGTTATTAAATGTTACACACGAACAGAGAAAATGCGAAGCACCGTTTTGTGTGGGAAGACTGTCCCCTTAGCATTGATTTGTAGCTGTAAGTACAATGTACGGAAGAAATATTAAGACTTTTGTATTTTTCTAGGAACTTAAATATTACATGGGACCCGCCTTAAGGAAACGAAGATGGGATGAGTAATATTATATTATAAATTATATAAAGCTATCACTATCTGCTATCCCTGTATTGTTAATCTATATGTTATAGCTGAAGGACCAACGCTTCTTCCTAGTCAAAGTATTCTTCATCATAAAAAAGGTGTTGCGTGCAATAACTTTGGGAGGTGATTCTAGATGATAGGACAATATAAACGATATTTTTTAGAAATAGTAAAATGTTGCATTGCTTCTTACACTTTTTGCTTCTTATCACAGAGGGCAGTGTAAGATTCAACGATCTTACCAATCAGAACACTGATTCTGTCTTTCTAAGGCGATCCTTAAAGTGGAATATGAATTCAGTATCAGTGTAACCCTGGTGAGAGACCACCATTAAGAATCGAAACATTGATTGACATTTGGGATACGTTTAGTAACTAGACCTGAAGTTCACCCTTCTTTATCCTGAACCTCTCTTATTTTCTCTAGCCAACCAGAGAGTCACACTGGCTTCAGATGACTCTTGTGAGTTAACTTTTTGCCTTTATTTAAAAGCAACATTATTTTTTACAGTTAAAGTTTTAAAATTCCAAATTTAAGCTATACAAATCGTAGTAGTTTTAGTTTATCTCGTAAACAGGAATAACAGGCCCGATGGATTCCATAAACAGGATTCTAAGCCTCGCTGAAGGGGGATCTTCAAAAATAATTTTAATTATGATTTTTTGTATAAAATAATAGAGATTTTTTTTGTTCGACTAATATCATATAGAATCAACTCCTGAAGTGATTGCTCTATACCGGTGGACACCTTATATGATTACGTAATTTTCAGTCAGAAAAAAATAAGCGTAAAACATTTAACCTTTTACCTCCTAAAATATAATATTTTTTCTACAAGAATTCATTTGAACCATTTTGACCAAGTATGCCACAAGAGCTGTAAAATGAAATAACTTTTTTAACTGAATTTACAATAATTATTATTCTAACTTGAATACATACACCAAAGTTAGAAGTATTTTAACCTCTTCATTTTTTATCACTTGAAAATATACAAATATATTATCTGTAAAATGGGGTAAATTAAAAATGTTGTTTAAGTAATTGGCTAACAAAATATTTAAAGTTTTATGAAAAAAGAGAATAGTTGGAGTCATTGATGTAAAGAAAATAATATTTGTATAAAAGAATTATTATTATTGCATATGTATTTACTATCATCAGATATATTGATGAAATATTTAAGATCATATTATTCATTGCATGCAGAAATGCATATTAGATTAAAATATTATATTAACTATGTATGTAAAGTTATATAAATAAAAATAAACTATTATGAAGTATTAAATAATGTATTTTTCATTGCCATTTACAAATCAACCTATCAAGTGGGCAAGCGAAGAATAACACAGTTTTTATCATCATTATTTTGGCATTTGAATTATGTATGTACAATAAAAAGCCATGGGGAATTAGTGGAGTAAAATGAGTAATGATAATCATTTTTAGAAGGAGAAGAAAACTTCCTATTTTTAATATTCAAAACCAAAGATTTGATTTCCGAAACTAAGGAGTGGTCATGTTGTCACCTAGAGGGTCAGGAGAGGGGATGAGAGCTTATTGGGAGACATAGGATATCCATAGTACCTCTCCATTCCTTTCAATTTCAACTGACAAATGATATCAAAGAATGACAGTTAGGTTAAGTTAGGTATCGAAAAAAAAACCATAAATATCTGGTAATTTTGCGAAGAGAAGTGGCTCCTTGCTATTAAAAATATAATAAAAAATACAAAACTTTTGGGTCCAGAAAACAGTTCTACTGGCTTTGTGCAGTTGGCTCTTGTGCACTATCACATAAATAAAATAAAAATCACTAAGCAACTTTTCCGCAAGTATGGGCCGAAAGGATGGAGTAGCACACACTCTTTGCAATCACATTCATACATACTCATTCTGTAATACCAACTTTTGGCATGGCCCGACACAAGTATAAGATTCACTTGATCATGCTCCTCGACTTTTTTATATCCACTTTTGCATCATATAATTATCCTGACACTCTTAAAAGATATATTTGACAAATAGTTATTGTTATTTTCATATATTTTATTTTCCAATATTTTATTCCTACAGTATACATACACTTTCTATAAAATATAAATAATCTATAAAAATCTTTAAGTCAAACGGAGATTGAGGACAAACAATTAAATAAATTAAAACATATTTAAAATGAAAAAATACCAAAAATAAACACAATTGATTTTATGGATAAGTAGTTTTTTTTGAGAATGAAAAAATTTGTGTCAATAATTCTTTATATAATATTATTTTATGTCATTGAGAATAAAATATATTTTAACTTTTATAATATATAAAGAGATTTTACAACACCTTATTATATTAATTATTCATTCTTTCAAGAGACACCCTGTTAAAATCATTCAAATATTACAATACTAGACATTCTTTGTTAGGTTAACTATTACTTTAAAATGAATAATAATTCAAATGAACCAAATTCAGACTGACAATTCAAGAGACCAATTAAAAAAACCTAAATTCAATATGAGACTAAAGTTATATGTGTATTTAATTCAAGTAGAATGTAAGCAATCTAAAATGAAAAGATATTAATATTTTTTTTTTTTCACAAAATGTCGCTACATAAAATAATTATGAGTAGACATTGGTTTATATAATATGTTGGCGTTTTCGTATTTCAGCTGACGAGAGTACAACGCAGTGACCGTTGTATTGTCAAAAAAAATAATAATTATGGAGAAAGAATTTATTTATCATTAATCACATATTACACGTGCCCCAGCAAAAGTACTTTTATCTGCAAATGTATTATTTCACAGGAAGAAATAAACAATGATTTTTTTCATAGCTTTGTTCTAAATTAATCTTAACAATACTGCTAATACTAAATATTTTTTTTTACAAAACTGCGAAAAAACATACTTCCATGTTAGTTAGTGTACACATAGTAATAAATTTGCAGATAGGGTACATAGGGCATGTCGTTTTGCATAGTGTTAATTAATTTTTTACTAAAAAAATATATAAAAAAATGAAAATCTCAGGAATTGTATTAATAAAAAGGAATCAAGAATAAAATCAGTGTGTACTAAACATGTTGCAAAAGAATAAAAAAAAGTCTAACACAATTGTGTATAATTGTGCAATAAATGTTATTTTTTAATTTCCGACATCACATGTCATATAATAATAATCTTCAGAAAAATGTATTTTCATTATTAAAATAGTTGAGACCTAAACATTTTGGTTTTACCATTAATAACAGTAAGGCCTAGTTGTTTGAGCCCCGTCACATTTGACATTATCATAAATCAGCGATTAACACCATTCAAATTTTTTGACATCTGAATGGCTTACCGTTGATACTTAGCCCATCAGCATTAGGTTAAACGTTGATGACCTTGCTGAATGCAAACATGTGACCAACATCAAATTTGACGGGAGTTTACACACCTAAACCTTAGTCAGTGACGGGTGGTGACTTTATCGCACTAGGAGGCTGCTAGATTTAAAAAAACTATTTATATTGTTACAGTTGAAAACACTATTTTTTAAGAAAAGTTGTTGTCAGAAGAATTGTAACAAATAGTTGCAGCGCTTGAAAAATCGTCTTTTTGAATTTAAACAAAATCATCTCAGCCTTCTAGTAAAAAAAAGTCAACAGCCCTCAGTGCATTTAGGTGAAATTTACTTATCAAAGTTTTAAAAATATTAGATTCATCCTACATAATACCTGTTGTATGTTTATGAATTATATTAAAGATTTTTTTAATAGTGGCACATTTTTTTTTTCTACCACATAAACACTACAACGTTAAATATTATATTACCAAACTACACATTTTTCTCAAAGAGAAATAAAGGTATTTATTAGGGATGTATTCTATAAACAGTCATGCATATTAACTATTCATTTATTTATTTTTTATTCTTACGTACATATCTATGCTTTCTCAAACGTGACAAAAAGTAAGATTAAAAAAAATTATAATTTATTTGACATAATTTCTTATGATTCTGTTAATTTTTTAATTTGTCGATCAAATTGGAAAAGCATAAAAAAAAGAAGTTCTAAATCGTTTGGTCAATCTAAGTCTACAACTAAATTAATATGTATCTAAATAAGTAGGATTATGTCATATTAGTAATAAACATTTAAATAACTAGTTATATTTTCTTCAAGTTTAAGATTCTCTAATATCAGTACATTCGATCAATATTACGAGTATGTTAAAACTAAGTCTATTCAAAAGAAATAATTTCATCATGTTAAAATTTTCAGAATAAATATTATTATTTTAAAGGTTAAATGACCGCCGGATTTACTAAATATTTGAAAATACATACTAAAATAACATCTAATATCTTCTGTGACACAAAGTCCAAATAAGTCCAGTCAAATATTGAGAAATGCATGGCATGCCTTAAGTTAATATGACAAATAAAAAAAAGATCAAAATTAAATTAAGTTCTGTGGCAAATGCAATTAGTTTTCACATTTTGAAGGAATGGGCGATTGAAATAACTAAGAAATTAAAAAATGCAGCAGTGTTCAAATACACAATTAGACAAAACAATATTATCTTGAGAATAATTAAAAAAAAACTATGCATCCATCTTTTATTGCATTCACTAAATACGTATTATTAAAATTACCTCTAGAAATCACCAACTCGTTATGACAGGGTTCTTAATCACCGTTAAAACAAAATCGTCTTTATTACAAAAAACAAAAACATACATTTCTAAGTGCCTGATGAAATTTTGTAGCATTTTGACCTTTAATACTCGAGTTAACAGTCAAAGGCACCCACCACTTTTCCGAACTGTTTAAGGACCAGATTAGTTCATCTATCGGTTCTCATATAAAGACTCTATATATTTTAAAAAACGAAGCTGCTATAAAATGATTCTTAACGGCCCAGGCTGTGCATGCACAGCACAACATAAATCTATACATACCAAACAGGAAAAACGAAGAATACTCTCACCCAGAGTTCTGTTGGTTCTTGCTATCAAGGCAAGTGGATAGACATAGGTAATAAATAATAAATACAGATGACAGAAATTTATACAAATACAGATACATACGTATGACCTGAGTTGACAGAGTACTAAAATTTACATTTAAATGGAGATACATTAGGAATAGAAAGATAAGCTTTTAATAAAATCATTTTGTAGTTAAAACCCTGTCATAGAGGCCTTGCGAAATATCTGAGAAAACAATTTCAATATTAATTATAAATATGGGGTTTCAGAGTATCAGGAATTGTCTAACAAAGACTTAATACATAATTCATATTTTTCGAGTTTATTTTGTCTAATAATAATTATTAGACAAGGTACATAGATTCACAGTTGATGTCGGCAGCACAAAAGTATGGCATGCACGTGGAACAAACTACCGGCATCTATCTTCCCTCCCTCATTTAATTTGAGGCTTTTAAAATGAATGGCTTACAACGTTGAAAAAAATATTTTACCACTAAATTAGCTTGTGAAGACCCAGGATTGGAACGTGTCTTTTTGACCAAATTTTTAATTGTTATCGTCATATTCATGAAATGTTTATACCTATTTCATTGAGACATTGCAAAGGTTTGAAAATTGTAAAGACATAAGATGTAGAATTGTTTGACATCGTAAAGACATGAGACAAGGGATCATTTGATTTAACTAAAATTACTAAAATCGGTTTTCAGCTGGATGATTGGCTTGACGGGCTTGTTATTTTGGCCGTCCCCTCGAAGCTTCTTGTTGGCCAGGATGTTGGTGGCAATCTGATTGGCCTTGATGGCATTCTCCAACTTGGCGCGAAGCTCGCTTGACTGGGACATCAAGGTCTTAAATTCCTGCAAGAAATTTTGAAGTTAAAAAAATATCTTGAGATATTTATCATCAAAGTAGAAATAAATCATCATTATCGGCACTACAGACTTGGGAGAGTCCTGGCTGCTTCTAGGAAACATTTCCACTCCTGTTGGACTCCTATTTTCTTTAGTTTTTATGTACAAAATGCAGGGTTCCTTCGCATGTTTCAGTAACCTAAGTTTTATTTTTTCAAACACTTCTTAATTTTGCAGGCTTATCATAAAAGGTTCTTTGGTGGTCGGTCTTCAACAGTCCTTGCTACATATCCTGCTCAGACGAAGTGTCCAAGTTTAATGAATCTTGTTATTGACGCTCTTCAAACAGTTGGTTTAGCTATAATCTACGACTCTTCAAGGGTTGTTAGTACCGATGATAGCAAATTTTAAGAAAAAAATAACAAATGGTGGACCTACCTGTTGATACTTAGGTCCAACCTTCATAAGCCACTGCAGGCTGTAGTCGTGCAGGGTCCGGCAGTGCTGGGAACAAGTTATCAAGTCTTCCGTCTCCTTCAGGTAAGATATGAGGATCGGCACGATGAGACACAACATTTGGACTCCTGAAATATAAAAACGTTATACAAAAAAATGTTTTTCTTAAAATTATTTCATGTTGACCACATAAAGGGAGCCAGGAGCCAGTGACATATAGCACCCTCAATATTGGAGAATGTTGTGAGGCCTGCAGTTTTAACCTGCATGATTGTTTGTCAAATATTGTTGTCATACCCGCCGCCATCCAGATTTAGGTAACATTATTTCAAATACTTATCAAGATTAAATTCTAAAAACAAAATAAAATGTATACATTTTTTCTTACTAGAGCTACATTGGTAGTTCAAACTACGCTAGTATTGTTACTAATTTATTTATGTGAATTTATTTTCAAATAAATTGTATGAAAAAAAAGCCAAAATGTTGTTGCTAATGTGGACTATATTGTTATGATTTTTACTTGCCTCTCATGGAATCTCCTATGGTTGCGGAATAAAAAGAAAATGTCTAAATAAATATGTACTACAAATATTCTATTGGCTGAATAAACTAAATGGAAAACAAACAAAAATAATTAAATACAGTAGGTATAACAAAATTGAATGCAGAAAGGAATAACCCACATTTACAAAGTTTTAAAGGTGACGAAAAAAACGTTTTAACATTACATTTAAATTACATATTTTTTAGAGAAAATTATGACTGTTATAATACTGAAAGTTTTTGTTGTATTTTGTTAATTAATCTAAAAATTATAAAAAATATATAAATCCCGTTTATTATGTGTTCATTAAAAAGGATTAGAAAGTATATATATTAAGAAAGACAATAAAAGACATTTTCAATAAAAAAAAAAAAACATAAAAAATTACGTAAATGTTTACATTATTTTATTTACACAATCCACTTTTGGTACAAAACCTAAGAAACTTGGAAGAAAAAAAATGCTGAAAATATGCTCAGCCTCAGTCACAATTTTACTGAACTTCAAAAAAAATTTCAAAAGCTCAGGTGACAGGTTGATAGTTTTACTTTTGGCTCTGTACATCCAAGTTGTTCCCAACATATTGACCCCTTATAATGTAAATTACTGGAACCCTACAGAGTAAAACTTGCACATGTAAATAAGAAATTTTCACCTTTAACCTTTTAAATACGCTAAACAAAAAAACGTCTTCCTCTCTTCCTTTTTTTCATCTCTTATGCAACACCTATAGTAAAATGTTTACGAGATGTCTTAAATGTTAGGGAACTTCAGTCGATTTACGCAACAAAAGTATATCAGCATTGCTGGTTAACCAACTATTCATTATCTCCCATTTAACTCACTGCTATTATCAGGTGTGATGGGAAGCAGTGCCTCAGCGGCAGCCAGCATGGCCTGCGTGGCCGTAGTGTGGTGGGCGGTGGGCAGGGGTGCGCTGGGGGGCGCCTGAGGGGCGGAGCGCAGGGCCCGCAGTAGGGGGGGTGCCAGGGAGCGCGCCCAGCCTGGACCGAGGGACCACAGGCGGCGGAGCAGCTGGGAGCAGCGGAGGACCACCTGGAGATGCATAATAATATGTAATTAATAATATTATATAAATAACAGAACAATATTAATACATAATCATACATGTATTAGAAGGTCATTGGAGTGACAGGGACATGAACTCGGCACCTTCTTTTATCTGGCCTTCTGCTTTAGCCAATAAACTATCACGCTAACCTTCAGACCAGCCTCGTTTTAAAAATAATATACTAACATTGTTTCAAACTAATTTTGGAATTTTATGTATATTATTTTCAAATTGAATTTGTAACTTTCAGAATAATAATAATGTGTTAAATACAAGCATTTAAAAAGTGGATAAGTAGGTCCTTTTAAAAATACACTGTGCTTTCTGCCAAGGGTGACGGTGACTTGAATAAAAATTACAAAATTACGTTAAATATAAAAACAACTGTCATATTGGTTGCATCGTGAGGTGCAACAAATACAAGATTACCCAAACTGGATATACAGGGAACGATTACAATGGATGATAAGAGGAAGACACCACACCTCATGACTGGCAATAGTGCAGTTCTGCCGAGTTGTCTGTAGGGTGAATATTACGATAGCCGTCCTCCGGTAAGAGAGGGCACCAGAAGTAGAAAATTAATATTACCTTAGGATCACTGCTCTGCAAGCAGGCTCTAAAGTGATTGATGCAAGGGAAATGCAGCATTTGGGTCGGGGGGGCAAAGGGCAAGATGGCGCTCATGGCCATCATGGTCACGGTCACATCTAGTTTGACATCTTCCTCGTCTGAAATTTAAAATAGATACATTTAAGAAATTCACTAACTTATTTTACCATTATTAATTCGTAGGTTTGAGTACTTTTAATACTTGTACATAAAGATTTCTGTTACTCAAATTTGAGCTGTCAACGTGATTTTCTAACCAGTGGCGTCTGTACAAGAGACTTTAAACATTTTGAAGATGGGTTTGGATTTGAAAAAAAAAAGATTTGATTGAGTGTTAAGGGCGCAAATAAAATAAAGAATTACCATTCTTGGACAAGTCAATAATCTTAGCCAGCACGCTCTGCATGAGGGAGCCCCACTGCTCCCGGGTGTCGGGGTACTGCGCGTGGCTGTCCCTGCCCATGCAGGTGAGGAGCTCCATGCAGGCGCTGATGGGGGCCCCCTGCACGCAGTCTTGTTGCCCCGTCTCTTTGATGACTCCCGTAGTGAGGTACAGGATGGTGGGGAGGATCGCCACGGCTCCTAGAATGATCAATTTTATGTAGTATAAGTCAATCCTATTTTTGTCTTTTTTTACACGATTTTGATGAAACACGGTCAGCAAAGTTCCATTCGTTCTTAGAATACCCCTACCACAGATTTATTCAGCAACCTTTTCATTTCTTAAATACAAAAATACATGAAAGATAAAGGTCTCCGGTTCAAAATTCTTTTATTTGTAGATAATGCACGCGGACACCCATATCTATCCCATCCATTTATTTTTTACACGGTATTCTGTGGAATTATTCCCCGGTGTAAAAACAAAATTAAGTGTTTTAGTTAATGTTTGAAAGGTCAGCAATTCTCATCCACAAAAAGACTTATTCTCAATTATACTTGGTATCTAAGTATTGTGCATTGAGTGGTAATTAATTTAATGATTTGAAAGTGTCATCTCCAGAATAAGATTAACAATAGGGCGCATTGCAATCACAGGTTAAGATTGAAAGCAAAGTTGATTAATATTGTTGTTAAGGTTTAGTCGAGGTTTGAGTGTGATAAAACAATCACTGATAAGAGGTTATTTTTATCACTTTATGTTTTGCTATTTATGTACATACTCATAAAACATGACAGAATAAAAAAAAATATATTTATAGGAAATACATATTATCTTAAATAAAAGCACAAATACCTAATGTTTTATACTTTACAGTAATTAGTAATTAAAGTGAGATTCTACTATAAATTATTTTTGAAAGAATGGCCTGTCGAATTTTTCCTAAAACAATTTACAACTCACCTTGGGGACTTCCCAGCCCTGTCAAATGGGCCATACACCCCAGTACTTTAACAAGTAGTCTCGGCCCATGCTGTCCTATGCCCTTCACCTTGCTCGGGCGCCCCCCAGCCGGGGGTTTACCAGGACTCAGACAGGGCAGCTGCCTCACCAGCAGACACAGACACACCTCGAGGCAGGAGAACAGTAGGGACTTGCCCGGGGGCAGGTCTCCCGTGGGACCCCCCTCGCCCAGAAGTTGGACTGTCTCAAGGACAGAGGTGGGCGGGTTGTTGCAGTCTGCATCGTCTGATGAAAGGTCTGGAAAAATTAAAAGATATGATTTAATTTATTAGAAGGAAAAATACTTGGTAGAACGACTCAAAAGATTAAAAAAACCACCAGGGTTGACAATATTGAATGTCAAATGAAAAACTACCCCAGTCAGCAATACTCAATTGTACATTATTCATTACGCACTGGCTTTGCCTATGTGGGATTTTTTATTATGTCTACATTATACATAAGTATATATAATTATTTTTTTTGTAATACATTGCTTTTTCTAATTTTGCTGTTTCTTTTTCTTCTATAATATGTTTTTTTCTTTTTACTTAACGGTGAAAAAGGACAACGTCCATCGCATTATATCAAGTATTAGTTACCAATCAACCCCCCTGTCGACAACACCTCTGCTCAGCCTATAGCCCTTTGTATATTACGCATCTTTAATAAAAGTTTGTTTTAATATTGCACTATATGTTAATTTTATAAATTTGTCATATCAACTGATTAATATTTTTACTAATCTCTCATCTCTTAATGTATTTGGTGAACAACTGTTTTTATAAGATCTTGTTAAAGAAATAAATAATCAATGCTAAACTACCCTAATAATTATCATACTACATTTGCTCTAGACCTGCAGATGAATCTTATTATACACATATTTTGCAACATTCCAATGTAATATTAGCTGTCCTTGTTCACGGGAGGAGTAAGATATTTGACTCTGAGCTAGATAATTAGTAAAAAAAATAGATGGGAACCTACCTTTGATTTTGTCCTTCATCCTATGATCTAAATCTTCTTTGGCAGCCGTAATAGTCAACTGAAGCACCTCTGCAGCCAGAAGTAAGGGCTGAGCACCTTCTTGAGTCAGACCAATGCGGTGCAGCACATGGCACAGCTCAATCGCCAGAGACCTACAAAAACCATCAATTCAAGTTATGAATTTTAAAGCAGTTGTCAAAAATGCAAAGGCATTTAAAAAAAAAACTCATCTGCACTAATGATGGACATTACGAGGCTCTGCGAATAATTATTTATTGTTTTTGATCTCTCTATTATCACTATTTATGTTTGATCGTAGCCATTGACTCAGAGTTTGATAAGTCAAATTATATAGTGCAGGAGAATCCTTCGTAGATAATCAGATGTTACAATAAACAGTTTTGTAAGTCTATATTCAACGATGAATAGTCTCACCTGTCTTTCAATAGCCTAGCTCTGTTGTTGGCTGTATCCAGCAGCGTGGTAAGAGACAGAAGACAAGTCACTGCATTCTGATGAGAAGTATCTCGAGATGTGCAAAGAGCTTCCATGCAGATACCTGTAGGAAAAAATTACATAGTGACAATTATAATGGAAATAAAAAAGTTAAAAGAACAATAATGAAAACATCTATGCATTATGTATTACATATTTATAAACAAATTATTATGTGCAGGTATGTGAATCTTACCAAAGAGAAGATGGAATTTCTCATCATCGGCATCTAAAGAATCGGGATTATTATTATCAGTCTTAGACTTGATACTGTTGTCAGGTTCCGCTTCCGTTGGTTCTTCAATTAAAACTGAAAAGCAAAATAGTACAATGTCAGTATTTATTTACGCACGTTTAAGATAAGTCTGTTTTATTGAATCATTGAAGACAACATGATTTAAAAGAGGGGTAAGACATCTTGGTCTCGGATTTCCAGGACTGCATGGTTACTGGTAAGGGATAAAAATGATTTAAAAATAGCCAATATACACATAAAATATTTGTGGAATTTACCAATCTCCCTGGTGTGCTTGTTGAAATGCAGGGCGGTGGCATGCAGCAGGGCCGGCCATACGTCGTGGTAGTGGCCTCGAGCCCCCTCCACAGTATCCGCTGTGTAGAAGGCACCACCATCGTGCGGCAACTGGGAGCCATACTCTGACAAAGAAAACACAGTAAGGCAATATTAGTGTTTATTTATTTATAAATTAACAGACTAAAGTCCAATCACAAAAAAGACATATAAAACACGAAATGGAAAAAAGAGCAAAATTCAATACATATTCTTTGAATCATTTTTTTCAAAAGTAAAAATTCGAAGAACACACAAAAACGTGACTAACCTTTCCAGTTGTCAAAAACAAACCACTAATCCAAAATGGCTGATAATGCTAACATATGTTGAACATATGTGTACCAACATAACAAAAAAAAAAAACGATAATCGAATGTACACAGCCCGCGATAATTCAAAATTCACCTTTTCTTTTGAACAGGCCATGTACATAATAATAAATGAAGGGATGACAAAAATAGGACAAAATAAACATAAGAGAGAACATTTAAGCCATGGTCTAGTCAAAGTTTTGGTAGAGTCGTAAAGAATGACAAAAATCATTTAGATTGCTACCAAAAATTTCAAGACCATGGCTTGAGTTAACAAGTCTTGACATTCTGAACATTGGAGAATTATACCCATAATTAGTATTGTGATGATTAAAATTAGTCTCGCACTGCCTGTGAGAGTGTAAGTCTTCTACTACTGCCTACTGTAGTAGCTTTACTTGTAGGTTCACGGGTGTCTTTATATAAATTGAGTCACATTGTACAGACAGATTGTACAAAAAGTGAGGTGACAACCTTCTGAAACTCCAGAATAGATGACTGAATAAGAGGGACTCTTTACTGATTTACAATTATAAAAGATACATTGAAGGTTTTATTGTTTGCAAAATGGCAGCAGTCAGGCAAAAATGTCACCATGCAATGAACCAGAGATCAAAAGATCTCCCACGACAGAAAGATTAACTTTGTTACATCTGGGTGAGAGGCCACTATTCAGAATGAAAATGTTTCTCGAATCTTGCTGAGTGGCTTTAGTCATTTTAAGTGACCAGAACTTTGTATTTTTGTTAATTTATTTTTTACTCCACACAGAAGGCCCGGAGCGAAATAATTTCCCTCAGAGCATTTCATCTTTGAGGAAACTGTGTGGAGGGTCTTTTTGAAGAAAGGAAGGAGTGAACCTGGGTCTTGAAGAGGAGTTGTAGGAGGGAAGTAACACAGAGGCAGGTAGAGAATTCAACAGCCAAGCTGAACGCAAGAATGAGTTGTAGAAATGGCCCGTTCTAGAAACAACAAGGACTGCATTCCCACCCGACATTTGTGCTCCAAAGATTGCAATCCGTTTGTTAAGATAGGAGAATCTATCAAACAGACCCACGGTTTAGAACTGAGTATTTAGGAACTTCCCAACCTTCTTCTTCCCCTTCTCCTCCCTCTCCCTTATTTATTTTAACCTCACAACATTCCACAAATGGGGATGCAAGCTCCACTGACTCCAGGCAGTTGACGTTCTCGTGAAAACGTTCACATAAATAGCATGGTTAATTATTTACCTGGTGGAAGACTGAGCAAGGCATGATCCCTCAGAGCAGCATACCAATTCTGCGCTAGATTCTCCAGTTCCGGCTCGACCAGCTTCAGCAGGCTCTCCCCTTTGAACTCAAAGTTCCCGAAGTCGTCGTTCTGCAGGGCCTTGAGTGCGCTGGGCTCCTCCTGGGTGGGGGAGTCGCTGCCCAGGGAGTTGCTGAAGCTGCGGGTGAACTCCAGCTGGTTCCCGTTGTTGCTGGGGGTCGACACGTCTTCCAGTTGCTTTATGGCACTACCGGGAGCGCTGCCATTGCTGATCATGGCTACTATGTAAACCTACAAATTGAGATAAGAGAATGAAAAAAAAAAATAGGTAATAAGGAGAAATAAAAGGAGAAAATCTGTTTTTGAGTGAGTTCCGGGGTTATGAAATTTGCACACCTTTCCTGTCTGTAATTTCTCAACCATTATCTTCATCATGAGCTATGGAGTTTATAAATGATCATTTCATTGCTGAGAAAGGATGTTTAAACAGACAACATTGTTTCTTCTATATTTTCCTATTTTGTATAAGAAAAAAGAGGGTTGAAATGTACGGAAACGTAATGATTTTTTCTACTCTTTTCTTTCTTGCATAAAAAACAAATAACAGGAGAAAATGGGTAGTAAAACTAGTAAGGCTGGAAATAGTGTTATGCTGACATTGTAGGTTAATGAATAAAAAGCTGTAGCGCAACGCTGGGATACGAGAACTGTCGGTCGAGCTCATCAGCGGTGCGTACGTCGGTCGATCAGTATGAGAGCATTCAGTACAGTTGGTGTAAATAACCAGTTACCAACCTCTGCCCAAGCCTTGAGGATAGCTAGTTTCTCCAAGGTGGCGAGACTCTCATTGTAAAGCTGGGCCGTGTTGTTCAACTTCGTATTTAACTTGTGCAGACTTGACACCAAGAGTTGATGCACCCTGGAAATATAAAAGCAAATCAGATAAGTGAAAACCTATTTGCCTGTAAAAAGATAGTATTTATATAAAATATGTATTTACGGACCATTGTTCAATTACAAAAAAAAAACAGCCGAGAAAGAACAGCACATATATGATATTTTAATAAAGCAATGACAAAAATATGCATTTGAAAAAATTATTCAAGTCGAAGCCTGAACAAGATTTTGGAAAAGTCATAAAGATTGACAAAAATCATTTAGACTGGTACCAAAAATTTCAAGACCATGGCTTGAGTTAACAAGTCTCGACATTCTGGAGAGTGGAGAATTATACCCATAATTAGTAGAGTGATGATTGAGAAACATCAATTCATTGTTTCTAAGTCTATAGCAAAGAATTTTAAAGAGTATTGTTGTTCCCTGATCTTATTGAGTTACAATACCATTAGAATTGGTAAGTAATAAAGCTATGCTACCAACTAAATATTTTTATGATAAGTGAATGATAAAATGTACCTTCGCAGATCATTCAAGTCCCGGGCGACTCCAGAGCCGATCCAAGTGGAGCAGACTTCGCAGGCGGCAGAGGTCACGTGGGATGGTGTGTCAGGAGAAAAAGCTGGTCTTAGTGCAGCACCAACCTTGTAACAATAGTAAAAACTATATTTTCACCGCAAAGGCAAAAGGGCTGAAGCGCCATTTTGTGAAGTTTACACCAGAGCGCTTTAAAGTGTTTTTTGTTGTACAATAAAATTCATAAGTCTTCAGTACCTGATTGGATTTTTGAAAAAAAAGTTGACTCAGGTAACTCAATGCTCTCACTGAGTTACATGAAGAAAAATAAGTTAAAAAGTCACAAACTTGTGTCGCTTGATTCAAGCCTTCTCCCAAATGGTAAATATATTTTAGATGGCTGAAGGGCCACAAAAAACTTGTAAAATACGAAATTATGTTTAAAGAAAGTATATGATGGCAAAGTAAGGAGGAATGATATATAAATCAAAAATTATAATATTGGTTGCTTTTACCTGGGCTTGGAACTGCTCCAGCAGCAAGTGTCCCGGGAACTCTGGCTCCGGTACCCGACAGTACCTGGTGATGATGATGCAGAGGGAGCGGAGTCCACTGAGGCGGAGGGGGTCCGATTCACTCGTGGCTGCCATGAAGGCCATCCGGATCAGGTCGGCCAGATGGAGCACTAAATAATCCACTGGAATACAAAGGAAAATACATAAGCTCAAGTGTATTTTCAACCCAAATATTACGGAGTCATATAGCTCAGCAACTTTGCCATGTAGTTTTGTCAAAGTGGCTGCTAAAAATACAAGAGGCTGAAGATAACTAGTACATACTACGCAACCAACAAGTACAATTATTATTCAAATTTGACCTTGATCAACGGAAGACATCATAAATTTAAAGTAAATTGAAAGGAAACATAATTATATTATGAATATGATCATTTTGGCATTATGTCTCTCTCTATTTTCGTCTGCTCAAAAATGTTAATAATGATTAGAAAAACTTAAACATTGTATATGTATATGCAATGTCAATATGTAAATGTCAAAATGTTGCATTTTCGAAGATGACTATTTTGTTTCTATGTTTACAGAGCAAGTCCAGAAGGGTGAAGATAATTATTAGT
Source organism: Drusus annulatus (assembly GCA_022651775.1). Lineage (NCBI taxonomy): Eukaryota > Metazoa > Arthropoda > Insecta > Trichoptera > Limnephilidae > Drusus > Drusus annulatus. Next base: position 33,223 of record JAGWCC010000783.1, read on the forward strand.
GTAATATTATTCTTTTGTCAGAGGGGCCAGCATAACCTCACTCTAGACTACTATTCACATAGCATGAAGGATTGTTAAGGCCGTCAAAGGAAAAGTTATGAAATTGCTGAATACCATTATTTCTGGTCAATTGTTGTTCTTTGGCTAGTAGAAGATCGAAATGCGCCTCTCCTGCAGATTCACACGCAGTCATTATCCTTTGAACACACTCCATTGCAAACACCTGCAAAATATAAGTGTTAGCTTTACACATAAGATAATTAATGTCAATGAAAAAATATTTCGAAAATACATGAATATGCATATGTAATATTTAAAAAAAATTGCACACATTAGGTTTCGAACCCGCAATCTCTGAATTTGTAGCCGAGAATCTTAACCGCTCAGCTACGGAGGTTGTCACGGATTACTCAATTTAGACACGCACCTGTCTTATATAGAACCAAGAGAGAAAGCTGTCCAGGCAGCAACCCCAAATAGATGGACCAAAGGAGAATAAGATAATAAACATGTCCTTACCCTGGTGGGCCACCTGGGCTGTATAGGCGGGTGAGTAACCACTGTCTGGTCTGCGTGAAACTCAGCCTGGTCATCGTCTCCCTGCTCCTCTCCGTCCAAATCTCCCAACGGTGTTTCTTCTGCTGTGGTTTCTGTAAAGACATTCATATCATCAACTTTACATTATTGAATGTGTATATTCAAATCATGTTTTTGACTTTGTCTGAAACAGCTGGATGTTTGAGAGATTGAGATTACAATTATTATTATAATACCTTATTTTTTATAATAACTCCACACAGGAGGCCTTGAGGGAAATAATTTCCATCAGGGCCTATGTCATCTTTGGGGATGCTGTATGGAGGGTCTTTTTGAGGAAAGGAAGGCGTGAACTTGGGTTTTGAAAAGACCCATGTTGAAGGAGGGAAGAAACACAGAGGCCGGCAAATCGTTCCATAGCCGAGCTATTGAACATAAGAATGAGTAAAAGCGACCCGTTCTCATGTATTGAATGTCAACCCTGTACAAATGTTGAGCGCGCGTTTGGCGTGTTTCCCGACTATGCGCCGGTATCGAAGGGATCAATGACGCAAGTTCCTCGGAGCATCTTCTATTGAAATACCTGTAGAACAAGGACAGCATTCCCACCTGACGTCTGTGCTCCAAAGTTTGCAATCCGTTTGTTAAGATAGGAGAATCTATCAAACGGACCGCCTGTTTTTGCACCGAGTCAAGGGTTTTTTTCAGGTATTTAGGGGCTCCAGACCAGAGGTGGCTGCCAAATTCAACAGTGGGGCATACTTGCGATTTGTATAAGGTCAGCAGTTGTGTACTATTGAAGTATCTGTGGGCCCTGTACAACACACCCAACTTCTGAGAGGCTAACTTTAATCTGGCTTTGATGGAGCCCCGGTGCCTTAACTGTCACTTAAGGTTACACCAAGTATTTCAATGGAAGGTTTGTTGGGAAGACCACTTCCGTTGAAGGATTAAATATCATATTGTTAAAATAAAAGAGTTTTAAAACTTTCCACCTTTCTAGCTGCAGGACATATTTTTGTGCTGTCAATATTTTGTTTTGATTTTTCTGAAAGATATGCAGATTCAAATAGTGTTAACTTGTTGCAATTCAGATCAGTCAGTGTGGCAAAATCTAACAAACATTTTCTTTGGCAAATAAAAAAAATTATATCAGTATTGAAAAAATTTAAGCGTCCTAGAAGTTTATTACTGAACAGAGCTATAAAAATTGTACAATAATAAATAATAATATGTACATTGAATAAAAAAAATGATCTTTTGCTGAAAAAATTGCTACAATACAATATGGTTTATGACAGTTGGTTAAAAGATAAGTTACCCTGTTGGACAGTGAGGACTGCCTTGCATAGTGAGAGCCACTGAGACAGTTGTCCAGCCGACAGCACCTGAACCATGGACGTGAGGGTGTCGTGCGTGTAGCGAACCACCATGCCGTCTGTCTCAGTGTCCAGCATGGCAAACAGGGTACCAGGCAGACCAGAGTCCGTTATCGTGGTGCCTGGAAATATAACGAAAACAAATATAAGGTCGGTATAAAAGTGTTGTGTCTTACAGTAACTTAAAAAATGTTGATGTTTAGACAAAAAAAAGAACTTACTGTTTAGAGGGTTGGTATTTTGCTCCCCTATCAATCCGAGAGCATGTTGGCAGACTTCTTTGGCCTCCCGCTGTGACAACTGCCGGAGACAAGATATTGCTGCTCGGCGAAGCACCAGGTGCTTGCTCGATAGGTTCCTCTGCAAAGGTAGATATAGAAACTTTTTAGTAGAGGTTATATACAATAAAAAATCAACTAACAGTTTTCAAGCTAAAATGATCAGCATAATAGCATGATTGGTATATGAGTTTTTAAAAATTTAAATCTTAAATATTATGGAACAATTGGAATAAAAAATAGTATTATTAAATGAAAGCTTAAAAAATCTTCTAGACATTCCCATAATTCAACGCAATTGGGTTTTATACAGTGTCAGATTAGTGAGATTCTACTGTAGTAATAATTTTATACATATTGACGTCTATTATTTTAGAAGGTTTATCAAATCATTGGAGGTTTGGTTTCTTTGCTATTAAAAAACTCACGCATAGTGTGGGCACAAGCGTCGACAGGTTGAGATGGCGGGGAGCAAAGAGGTGTAGCTGCTGCAGACAGCCGATAGCCTCTGCCTGCACCGAGGGGGCTCCAACCTCCTGCATAATGGCGCACGCACACAGGAACATTGAGCGGGCCGTGCAGATAGATGCGGTGTTGCCTGGAATATAAACATATTTGGAATTAAATTAAAATTATTGAATATACGTTTGATAAGAAATTTGATATGCCTGCTCTCCCCATTGAATCTGTCTAAACTGCCTATGCTGCCCTGGTCCTGATAAGCAGCCAGCAGCATGGCAAGGATGGCATGTCATTATTTGCATCAGCTGAGAACATAGTGCAAATGCTACAATGAGAGAAAGGAACCTCAAGGAGATTGCTGACAAATTGGTTAAGATGCTTGTGCCCAGACATACCTGATCTGAGTTGTTTGTACCCCAATCCAACTCGGGCTAAATACCCCTGGTGGCTACTGGACATTCCGTATATAAAATGCTGACACTGATTGCATAACAACAACTAATAGATATCAATAAAATAGATAGTAAATATCAATAAACCTTGCAGTTCCGGTCCAATAGTGGTGATGAGCGCTGATAGAAGTTTCCCGATGCAGCGATGGACATCTTCCTGAGAAGGCGGTACCAGGAGCAACAAGTTCAGAGCCATGGTCAGGGTTGGCTCTACGAAACCCCTGAACATGGGGCCTCCAGCATCAGCTATCAGAGAGAGTGCATGTAGCGACCACACCTAGAAAACGTTTAAAAGGTTTCAAATCAAAAAAATTAGTTTGATCACAAAATTAAACTACACTGGAAAATGTGTCATAACTTTTAGGCATTTTTGTTTACACTTCACTGGGTTTTGAGGCAGTCAACTTGGGACAATAATTCTGTTTTAAGAACTAAAAACAACCTTAAAATGGTTAATAATAAAAGCAACAAAAAAACCGACGATTTAAAAAGGCCAATATTTATATAAAAGTTTAAAAAATGCATCAATCTACAGATAATGATTTGTTGTTTTGGCCTTACCTGTACATGCGAGCTAGCCTGATCCTGCGCCAATGCCAACAGCACCGGAAGGGCACCTCCGTAGTGCTGCGCCCCCCCCATGATGCCTCCCCTGGCTCTGTACAAGGCTCCCAGCGCCATGCATAGCCCACTGCGCTGGGACGCGGCCCGACCCGCCCGCAGCTGGCTGATGAAAGAGCTGGCTAGGGCTTCAGCGCCGTCTTGGGTCCCCGGGGAGGGGGCACCCAAAAGCTGCGCTAGGCGGCCTGCGCATTGGCCAGATAAACAGCGTACTAGGGGACTAGAGCTTGATAGGCCACTCTGAAAATGAGAAAGAAATTGATTGAGTATTGATACAGAGACAGTCCGCATAGCTCTCGTAAGCTCTCAGGTCACAGGCTCATTCTGCTATTAACTATGATGAATGGCACCATAAGTGTGTTGATGTTTCAGAAAATTATGAAATCATAATATGTAGCTTTATTATTCTAATACATAAATAGAGATCTGACCAAAAAAGAACTACAAATGAATGTCAACAGAATTGAAAATTTATTACATGCAGACAGACAAGCTATTTTTATAAGAGGTGCAAATGGTATGTATGTATTTATTTTAAATATTTTAATACCGAAAGCTTTCCCAGAGTAATTACTCTCGCGAGATAAGTCCCTCATTTTTTAAATAGAAAAATCTTTCTTGGTACGGCAATGAACACCTTGAAAATATTTTGGTCAGTGACAGATTTTCGAAATTCTTGTTATCATAAATATCTTTGATATTAATTAAATTATCTTAGAATCAGCTATGCAATATAGAAAGTTAGTAATGAAGTTGATTTTAAATAAATAGTACAGGGTTAATTGAGTGAAAGACAATTTAAATATATGTATAAATATTATATAAAGATTGGGTAACATAAGATTAACTAGTCTTTATGAAATAACAAAGACTTTGAACAGGAGTTGCAACAAAACAACAAAAATGAATAAAAGTACTTACTATTATAAGTGTGCTAGCGCTTTTCTTGACGTCTTCGCCGCCTAGGGCTCCCTTAGCCTCGGCAAGCCCCCTCAGGCCTCCTAACAAAGCAGCAAACACATTGGTCTGAATGGCCTCCTGCCTGGTGGATTTGGCTAGCCTGATGCACTCCGCAAAGTGATCCAGCATTTGTAGTCTGCAATGTTAAACAGAAAAATGTTAATACATTAGATTTTTCTTAGTCTACCCACCACACAACAATACTGTTTATAGTAGACCCTAGCAGAGGGCTGTCTTGAACCAAATAATGTTTATCAGGCAAAATTCTTTTATAATTATCCTTCCTCTCACACATCCTCAAAAATACAGAAAATATCAGAATTTCAAATGTTTCCAATCAAATAGCCATAGGAATTTAAGAATGTACGATCTTTTTTAATTATAAATGGTCATGGTTAGGTTTTTATTTTTATATTAATCAAATTTAATAAATGTTATTATTTTGTTCGGCTTGTGTGTTTTGTTTTATTGTAATACTTACTCAATTCATAATAAAACAAGCAAAAACCAACTTAATTTATCACAAAATTTTTAGGTTTTATTGAATATTTTTATTGATGGTTTATAAAATTGTGCGTTTTAAATGGAAAATTGCCACTTCATGATAATATGTTATATTATGACTGGAAGTAAGTACTTATGAATAAAGAATTTAAATAGGTACTCTTTCAGAAAAAAACTACGATACCAGTAGGGTGGGGTAACTACTTCCAAAATTAAATAATAAATTACTTCATCGTGTTGAAGTATTAAACAGATGTTTATATTTTGCAAAAAACATGAGGGGAGGGGGAAACTTAAAGTTGTGTAAAACAAATAAGTAATAATTTGTTAATCAAATGTTTATGTTATGTAGTATATACATATTTCTGTAAACCCTTTTACCTGTGCTTGTTGGCCACTCTGGGGAAGATGAGCCCAAACAGTACGACGGACATATCGATGACAGCCACGCCGAGAGGCAAGGGGCCCGGGCAGTACTGGCCGGGGGGCAGCGGCTGGTAGAGGCAGCACGGGTCGTGCTCCAGGGCCCCCGAGCCCGAGGCTGACAGGGATGAGAGCAGCTGGAAAGGTAGACACATTGACTTTATGTATTTTGCGCAATTTTGGTGTTGCAAATCCTTTTCGAATCAGGTTCTGTGATCAGATCCTATTCACATTTCCAACAGCTAGCTGTATCACCTGAGGTGACAGCGTCCTGTTAGTAGTCTTACTAGCTACCTCAGTAAGTTTCTATACATGTAGAGTAGAGTAGAGGTTTAGAACACTTTGTATTATATATCGTTACTAAAACAATTTATCTTAGCCTACCTGATCTTCCACATCCGCGTGATCTGTATCCTGGGTTCTCTGAATGCCCAACGCGGCAGTGTCTTGACTGCGTCCGCCCAGGCCCGAGGTGGCGGTGTTGGCAGCACTATCAGCGAGTGCCAGTTCAGCTACCAGGGCTCGCAGCAAGGCGGCGTGGCAGGGCTCGGGCGCGGGTGGCAGTAGCGTAAGGCAGGCGTAGAGGCGGAAGCGCACCTGGGCAGCGGCCGCTTTGAGGCGCTGGCCATGCTGACGTAGTACTGATTGGATGCTGGAGAAAAAAAATTTCGTATGATATTTATGTAAAAAAGAATTAAGAATGCACTTTTAGGGTTGTTATGCAAAAATGTTTTTTATAAATATATAAGTCTTGATGTTGCCAATTTCAACAAGTCAAGTAAAATATACAGATGCTTTTGATTAATGCCCAAATTTTTACTTTTATTAACCTGTTACTTATAAAACTGCCTAGTCTGTGAGTTACCATTAGTACAAAAATATCATTAACCTCAGAAATCAGACATAAAAGAACCCCCTTTTAGGCACAATGAGTGTAAATAATACCCATGATGATGTCTTTAGGCAATAAATCAACAGGTTGCCATCCCAGTTTTAAATTTCCACGAATAAAGAAGATATTCAACATTTGACCTTCAGTAATGGACAAGGACAAGGATGACAAGACAATGGACAAGGATAAAAAAGGCGATTTTTTTTCATAATAAAAAAATAGGATAAACAGAAGATTGAACTCACTTGGTAAGCATGGCGAGGGCACTTTCCACTGGCTGTGTGAGGCGCCTGGTGACGTCATCGGTAGCCAAAAGGGGCAGCAGCACAGGACATTGTATGCATTGCACACCTGAATATTGCTGACTGATATACATATATCCAATTTTAATACTATGGCGCGCGCTGGCGGGGCTCACTTCGCTCGCTCTTTCCACTCTCTGGCTGTGTTGGGAGGCAATTCTAGGAATTTCACCCATTACTCCCACTTGACGTCATCGGTAGCCAAAGTAAGCCAGGGCAAGTCCAGCAGCGAGGATTTTTCCCCTTGTGTAGGTCTTTTGAGTCTTAAGTATAAATATACCTGTAAGTGTTCGATTGGATTGGCACCAGCTCTTTCCTTTTGTTGTGTTCATTGTTTTAAAAGTTCAAAGTTATAAGGAAAACAATTGTTATTTGCATTGCACACCTGAATATTGCTGACTGATATACATATATCCAATTTTAATACTAGTTCATTACTTTTTGAATAACGGTAAACATCTATTGAAACTACCTTTGCAGTCTTTGAATGACTTTTGAAAATAATTGAACGAGAAACATAATATAGAGCCGCCTTGTATATATTCAAAAGATCCGCGCCCAATCTGCCAACATTAAGAGACATATTAAATTACTGGGTCTTGATCAGTGCAAGTTAATAAAAAAACCATACGGAGATAACTTATATATATATATATATTGTATACTCCATATAGTTCATTAAATTACTCTTTATACTTTTGAAAGTTATTGAACTTTAAAGCAACATTATCGGGTGATTGTTAAAAAAAAAACATAACAGGTGTACTCGTAAATTATATATTAAGTTCGATTGTTACCTGCCAGGAGAAAGAATCTCCACGAGCCTTCTCCGATTCTAGTTCCTTGTTGGATCTTGGGAAACTGTTCCTCCACAGCAAAAGCATTCTAGGTAGTAGACCACGTACCACAGGGACACCTGTAATAAATAAAATGGTATAAAAAGTCAGAGACCCCCAACCAAAATCCTTTCGCCTATATTTTTTAAGGGGGTGTTACTTGCGAGACATAAAAAAAAAACATTACTATGATGGCTATAAAAGCAATCTCCAAAAAAGTTTTGTGTTAGGTTAGGTTGTCAACTTTTAAATCAGTGTTTTAAAGAAACTGAGAAATGTTTGTGTCATGATGATTGGATATTACATCATGTATGAACTATGCATTCAAAACAAAAATCTCGAATTTTATCATAATTTTCAAAATAGAAAAAGTAAATAAAACGTTTTTAAATTATATCAAATGTTGATTGAGGTTGGTGAAGATGGCCTGTCTTTGATTTTATACCCCTGAGATATCTTTTATCAAATTTAAATGGTTCATAATAGAAACAAAGTTATTAGAAACAATTGTTCTAATAACACAAAGTTTATGATTTTCCAAGCCTAATATTACAAAAATCTAATTAACAATATTCTTACCCAATGTCATGATGGCCCCTATGAGAAGCCAGCCAGCATGGGTCCTGTTGAGGGAAAGCCGACTGTTCTGGCTGGCAGACCTTAGAAGTTCCTCGGCCGTGTTGAAGATGACCTTCCCTCGGTTGTGCGGGACGCCCAGTGGAGACAGGCGAACTGCCCCTAACACGGCTGCCAACGCTGCACTGTAACCTGGACAAGAAAGTTTTTTTGAAAAGATTAACTAGACTCAGATACTACCTGAAAAATATTAACCTATAAATCTCTCAATATGTGTGCTTCAGCAAACATACAAGAAGTAATAAACAATAAAAATAGGTACCAACCAAACACCCAAGATATTTTATTTTTAACAATATTGTCACTGGGGTGGGTAGGTATTTTTTTACATATTTAAATGTGTTCCATTTTTAAAGGGTACAAAATAAAAACAAGGTAGTTGTTTTGACAGATGATGGTTATTGGAGGGAAAATTGGTAAACAAACAGAGGGTTACAGAAAAGTTTCAGATAAGTTGAAGTTTAGAAGTAATTTGCTGTGAATACATATTTGTATAAGTTTAATTTGACGATAATATCCAGCAGAGGAAGAGAATAAGAGGTATAATTATTTAAATCAAAAGAGATGTGTACTTTAAAATGATTCGATGGATGGACCCTACTAGGGGTATCATCAGAAAGGTACATTTTTAACCTAAATAAAAATATGAAGAGGCAAACTTAAAACACTTATTATTTAAAATATTTCATATTTAGAAAACTTGTCTAATGATTTCAATCACACAAATATATAATTGGTAAACTAATTATTCTTATAGTAAAACAGTGTGTTCATTGTGTTTCATATTATTATTACAAGATTCACATATTTAATAATATGTGAATAAAAAACAATTCTATTAAGATGTTGTTCAAAATAAGACATAAAAATGATCAATCTTGTACCTGAGATAGCTTCAGGGCTGGTTCTCATATTTTCTATGGCATCGACACATCTGTCAATAAGGGGAGTGATGTGCGTTGGCACGGCAACACAAATGCAGCGAAGACACCAGGCTGCACCAAGTCTCGCTGCATGGCAAGGATGAACCAGAACCTAGAAAAAAAGGTAGTAAATAAAAATGATAGAAATAGATGTATTAAAATAATATTTGAGAAGATTCCTTGGTTTTGTTTGCCATAACACGGAGACACCCTATTTATATGTAATAAATAAATAAAAATTCCAAGCATTGTAATAATCCAATCTATCAATTTTATCATATAATGCAAACGCACAATGTACACTGCCATCTATTACGGGTCTTTGCAAATTCATTTTGTTCATTTAATGTATTCAAAATAAAGCTTATAAAAAAATCACAGTACATATCACTCTGCACAAAATATTCTACATTGCCAGAGAATTGCGTATATGCATTTTTATTAGCTAATATACAAGTTAACGACATAGAACATAAATTAAAATGTGAGCAAGTAATTGATTACTGCCGTCCGTAGAGCCGAAAGATTACTGGAGCTACTCAGACCTTTCATTTAAAAATACTATAAATGCGTAATTTAGAACCTGTCAATCAAAAGTAAACTTACTGCGCTAATAGCCTCAATGATATTCAACGACTGGTCCTGCAACAGATTTTGAGCGGAAGTCCCAAGTCCAGACATGAGATTCCCAATCTCAATTAGTCCACACACCAACAGATGTTGACTGAAGAGTGTCTCCTGATTGAAATCCTTGGCATTCTCCGGATTGAAATCAATACTGTTCATCTGTTTGACGATGATCTGGACGATCTCCTTGCAAGCCGACGCCTGGGCTTTTTCTCCCAGCATCTTGCCGAGAACACTCCTGAGGATGAAGTTGATGCATTTTCTGGAATAGACGGCATCCACATGCGAGCTGGCCGCTTTGGGGTTGGCCACTAGGTCCAGCACGTGTATTAAGAAAGTGGTGAGATTCCTCTCCAGCCATAAGCCACCCATTGTTTGAACGAATATGACATAGGCCTGAAATAAGATGAAATTATGTTGGTAAAACGTAGATCACCTAACTTTAAATAATTCATAAGGTGTGGAATATAACAAGTATGACTAGAAAAGGAAATAACTCAATTTGTTGACTCTATTACAATGCATGTGGTAAAAAACCATACATGTACTGGCAAAAAGAAATGAGCTTCCCTAAATCAATAGAAAATATAACGATATGAGTTCACAGTCATTAACAAATCACAAAAAGGTAGAGGGAGTTCATTTTACAGTAAGCAAAAGGCGCTAAACTAAATCATGATTATTACCAGGGGCATCTCGTTACTTCTAAGTGAGCTCGAGAGCTAAGCGTGAAAAATACGACATTATTAATGTAACCGAAAACAATCTTTTTTTTCAAAAATTCTGTTTTTGATATGAAAATTTTCAGGATTTTTCATTTAGGTCGTGCACCAGTTTTCTGAAAAATCTAACAAAAAACATAATTTTTGAAAAAAAATCTTTTTCGACTACCACAAATAATTGCATATTTTTCAATCATAGCACCCTAGCACACTTGCAAGTTACGAGTCGACACTGATTATGACAGGGTTCTAACAGCTGTTAGTAACAAATCGTTCTTGTATGAAATATAAATACATATCTTGGTACCACTGCATGAAAAATGTATTGACCAAGCCGTCAGATTTAAACAAAAATGAGAATAATAATAGATTCGTAAATTGACAATAATATCTCTATATAGCAGCCTTATGAAATTACTCTCAAAAATCCTCCATGGTGCTTTTTTTTAATAAGAAAGGCGTGACAAAATGTTTAAAAATAGAACCTACTTAATTATGTAATAAAAATAAAACTCACATGCGTAACTCCAACTCTAATTTCACGGTTCACACCAGACCCTGCTTTGATAATTTCCCCTTTTAGGAAAGAGCTTCCCCCTCTCAAAAAGCCCCCCATCAATATGTTCAGAGCTTCTTCCAGTGATATTCCACCTTTGCTTGACTTGTTCTGTTGAGCTGCAAAAATAAAAATTATAACAGTTTTTTATTCGTTGTCACACGTTTGGCGACAATTTATAATGGAACTAATTTGTTATATTAAAAGAGTGAGTGGAGTTTGGTACAGAGACGTAGTATTTATTTTATATTTAAACAAGAATAAATGAAAAGAGACATGAAAGAGTTTTCCCTTATAACTTTAAAACTTCAAACAATATTTTACAAAAAAAACAAACTGAAACCGACGGCGCACAATTCAATCGAACGTTTACAGATATTTCGTAGGTAGAACTCAAAGACCTTGCTGAAGGGGAACAACGCGCAATCAGTATCAGATCTTGAGATTAGGTTCTGGCTTTCTGGTGTTTCAAGGACGAGCAGCTTCTTTTATAGGCCGGCGGGCAGCGGCCTTTAGCACGTAGTGGGAGTAGTAGATGAAATTCCTAGAATTGCGTCGGCGATTGCCCAATCGGAGTCCGGCCCTGGATCTACACAGCTCGGCATTGCTAGAGAGGGACAGTGCTTTAAACGGAAGCGAGAAAGTATTTGGAGCTGCGCGCCTTGTCGCGTTACAAAATATTATATCAAGTTACTACTGACTAGGTACCTAAACATAACATTCAACACCCTTTAAAAAAATATGTACATATATTTGTAAGTTCTTACCTTGGTTCCCCTTGAGGAGAGGCCCGGTCATTTCACCGGCTTGAGTGGCAGCCATCAATGATCCCAGTAATTCAGCCACTGCACATCTGAATAATGAAACAAAAAGAGGTTAAATTATAAATATTCAATTATTAGGTTATGGGAAAAAGAAATTTAAAAAAATTCTGACACAACAGTACGTACGTACCTTGACTACTCGAAAAGAAATGTATTGTAAATTTGAATATTGGAGTACATTTCTTCTGATCAAATTTGAAAAAATGGAAATGCTAGCTTTTGCGAGTGTAGGAAAAATACCAAAGCAAAATCTTTCAATATTTAAAACAGATTAAATAATTTACGATGTGCCAGGATTTGGTAGGTTGTGATGATTTCATATTGTTAATTATTTAACGCGAAGACATTGGCCAGGATAATCTTTAAGGTTTCTTCAAAATCAAAGATTTTAAACTTTTAGAAAATTCAAATTTGAACAACTTGTCCCTTTTTCGCTAAAAACATTAAGTAGGCGTAAGCAAGACAAAATGCTGTTTCTCAGTGACGTTTTACAAGAAGTACAAACAGTGTGTGTTGTTTGGGTCAACTCTAACTATGCGACTTATACCTGAATAATAACAACATGCACAAAACTTATACACATTATTGAAGAAAAAAAAATTACTCTAAACAAATCGGAAGCGTAAAATGAAAAAAAAAGTTCGGGTGACCAACCTGACTTCGTAAGTGCTCCCATCGAAAGCTCTGAAGCACAGGGCGGCCATGTTTTCCAGCTCTGTAGTATACAGGAAGGGGGCATATTCTATCATGGAGATGAGGCAGTTGGCCGCCGCACACCTCACTGGCATTGATCTGTCCGTCAGGCATTGCTTGGCCGCCTTGTAGATGTCTTTGTGGACATTGTTGATGGCGGAACCCATGCCGCAACAAACCTGAAAAAAATTACATTGGTTTTATACAAAATAAATACCAATTCTTTTTCTTGAGTTGTTCCATCATTGACGAACCAGGCTCCTCCACTACCCACAATCCTGCGCCACGTGGAGAGCCGTGGACAAAAATAGATTGATCAAACAAAATGGATTATGATCAAATATAAAAATTTGTCTAACTTTTTCAAATAACGATATTATTTCTAGAATATAATATATAATCCCATTCATTGGCTTATGAGTGAATTGGCAACATCAGCATTCATTCAAATCACTATGGATCACACTTCTAAGGATTATCTGTTCAGTGGTACATAATTTCTGTGATCTATGTAAATAAGATGATAAAATTACATTTATCAGGAGAACAGTTTGTAACATTTATTTTGAAATTTACATTCTAATTACTTGGCAAAATTTTAAATATTACATGTCTTGTCATCAACACTTTATAACCGTTTATATATCTCAGAACCATTTCCAGACAGTGTACTTGCAGTTGCTTGATCACCCAAGCGTCATGGGTTCAATTCCCCTGCTAGCTAAGTCCCCCATCATTGCGCAAGTAAAGTTTTAATTTCTTAAACAAAAACACTAAATGATGACAGAGGGGTATCATCATTTGAAGCGAAATCGTGAAACTTTCTCTAAAATAAAGCGGTAGGTGAGTAGTAATGCCATTTCTTGAAAGTTTATAACACAATCAAAAAGTTTCATCCTTAACCACAACACAAGAATCCTTCTAAGGGATAGAGTTTTTTTTTTCTCTACACATTCTTAAAGTGTTTCTTTCCACCCCCTATAGATGAGTTTTCACACAGACGCAGAACTGTGCCAGGGGCAAGTTGGATGAACAAAGTTTTATTAGTTTTGCCCACAGCGGTTAAGTTAAGCATGAAGGAATTGCCATGCAATCGGTGGCTTAAATGATTAAATGAAGTGTGGGGTAATATAAATGAGGGGTAAAGAGTCAAAACTCACAAACTCTATCATTTATAAAAATCTTTTTTATTTAAAAAAAAAAATTGTCACATAACCTACCTACTGATGAATCGAAAATCTAGAAAAACTCATTAAATCCGTGATAAAATTGATATGAAAATTATGTTTAGTTTCAAATGAATGCCTATGAAATGAATGCCAAAACATTAATCAAAATTAAAGTTAAAAAAGCAGAGTTGTGAACCAGGTGTCGAAGTAATTTACTTGTACATAAATAATTTTTTTAAGAGCTTTGTTTCCGTTAGACAGAAAAACTGTCCCTTAAAAGATTAGTGATTCAACTTGTGTGTTTGATACCCATGTATACCTTTTCAAGAGTGTTCATGATTTCTATCCTTGTCTGTGACTCGGCGCTTCTCAGTGACCTGATGAGGATGTGAACTGTCTCCTCGTACGAGCGTCCCATCATCCTGCCCAGCTTCTCGTACATGCAGCCCACGCAACTGATGGCAGCGCTGGAAACATAAGAGATGTAATTAGAAGTTGTTACTTGTTAGACATTCAGCTAGGGTAGATTAATTTAATGTATGGAAAAGATTAATTGACTAATAAACTAAACAATAATACGATAGGTAGAGATGAGAAGGAGATACGTCTTCCCTAAAATTGTTGTTTCTTAGTCTAATCCTCGAAGACATTATTAACCATAAATAATTTCCTTTGTGAGTATGTATGTACCTACGTACATTTGCATGTATGTACGTAGGTACATACATGCAAGTGTGAACTTTTCAAATTTGAAGTCGATGAATGTGTTCAGAAAATTATCAAATCAAAAACAAATCTTTTCAAATCTAGACAAGTACCTCTCAGTATCGTCCTGGTGAAAGACCATAAAACGTTGCTTGAAATGGCTTCATCCATGTTTAGTGACCAGATATGTATATTCAACCTTCCTCTTCCCAAACCACTTCCTCTCCCCACTCCTTCAGCCTCAAAGCATACCCAAATTAGAGATGCCATAGTCCCACTAGCTTCGGGCAGTTGGGACTCTTGTGCACATTCAAATAAATTTATAAAACATATGGAAAGAAGCCTCAAAGGACCTGAAAAGAGATCGCACCTTGGTTTTCAAACCTTATTCCCGGCCTGCCTTTTGCTGTAGGAACAGTGTTAAATAGTTGATTAACTTATACCATAAGATAAAGTATGTGTGATTTACTTACAGTCTGGTGGGCAGGTAGCTCGGAGAGTCGTCTTTGTTCTTGAGAATGTCATTGCACTTGTTGACGGTGTCAAACAGCAGGAAGGTGTCCCCCACGGAGAAGAGCGTGGCGAGGCAGCGCGCCAGCAGGCGCCTGGTCGGGGGGCCCGGGCCCCCGTCTGTCACTAGCCCCGTCAGCTGTGCCACCAGCTTCTGCTGGCATCCTTTGATGTCGGACTAGAACAAAAACAAACGCTATATAAGACAACGAATAAAGAAGACACCAGTAAATAATTAATAACCGAGAGCACAATAAATTATATTTAAAACATTGTGATAATAAAGTGATAAATTATGTGATTGTGTTTATCTGAAGTGACCTGCCAGGTAGTAAGTTTCTGTATATTATCTCTGTACTTAATTTAAATAGATATTAGTATAAATTAGGAATTAAGATTTTTACAGCGCCCTTGAGGTAATTTTTCACAAAAACGGCACTAAACAAATTATCCAAATAATCTTAAAATATTTTACATTATTTCTGTCCCCTTCAACCTTGTAAACACTTACAATGCACCTATTTCAAAAAAATGTAAAGTCGTAATTTTGTGATGTAAACGAAGTAATTGTGTTTCAAAATATATTTTCAATTCAAAATATTGCTTCTATTCCAAAATAATATCTTTTGAAGTTTGCATTGAAAACAGCTACCTGGACACGTTAGTCAAAACGTAAATCCATACTTTTCCTTACACAATCTAGTGAATTCAAGAAACATTTTTGTTTAAAGCTTGTACGATTTGGTTTATCGAAAGAACTTTTACATGTAACGGCGGCAGGATGATTTTTAATCTCTCAAAAAAATAGGAGAAGAGGAAAAGTCAAGCGACGGCAAAATGCCTCATATAGCATTTTCGGAATCGGCGTCCGAGACGTACACAAGAGCAGATCTAATTTCAACGGCATCAAAACAAAAAACCTTATTTTTTTACTAGTGTAATTCAACGACAAAAAACTTCGCTTACGGTCAACTTTTGAAGGACATCACATAAACTGGCAACAAACACGCGACAACACAGAGCTTAAAACCTCATAAACGTGCGGAAACTAATAATTTTAAATCCACACAGAAATTAGGTCAGTCTTGAAATTCCACACAATACGAGTATATGATTAAAATATTTTATAATCTTTATAAAATCTGAAATTCATCGGTGTTTTTTTTTCCTGTAAAAAGATGTGTGCCATCAATTTTCGCGGGGAGATTTCCTATCTTATGTCTTCTTCTTTTAATTCCATATTTTACGATACCCTACGTACAAATCTACCGATGCATACCCCTCTATGGATGCGTTCGCAATAAAGAAACCCCCAGGGAACTGAAAACAAAACACGACAGAAAAAGAATTTAGGCGGATAAAAAAGCACCGCAGGTGATGCGTCCAAATACGCAGTATAAAAATATCTCACGGAAAACCGATAAATTCATTACGCATGAAAATCCATTTTACGAGGTTTCGTCAGGAGCTAGATTAAGGAAACTCATACTATGCCTTTGCGAAGGGTAGGATATAAATAAAACAAAGGATATTTCTATGTAATCTAGAAGCATTCCACTCGAAAAACGACAACCCCCTAATTAATTTGAATTGGTAGTCCTTCCCATCAATTTATCTAACTAATGATACGTATAAAATAAATAATGCTTTAGTAGGAACACAGGCAGGAGGAGAGGGGAGAATAAGAGCTGGTTCGTTATTGCGTATTACTTTTACGTAAAGGTTATAAAGATACTGTATTATTTTTCATGTCAAAAGGTCAGATGATAAAAGAGACACGAGGCAAATAACGTTAACGCTTTTAGAAAATGGAGTTTTGCGATAGAAAAAACCAGCCTGATGAAGTGGAATACTTCTAAGCGTAAAATGTCTTGCGCTAGAATTCGAGATAAATAATCACAGTTATGCAGTGGAATTCTAAGGTTCAGATCGATTTTTAAGACGCTTCATACAGAGGCTCCCAATCTGCCGACATGTGGGTGGCCAGCTGATTTTCGTGAAAAGTTTTTGAAATGTGATGATTTGTTTTGAAATTGACCAAACGAATTTGTGGTTTTATTTTATTTTTAAGACAAACATTCTCGGGTTACCCAGCAATATTTTAACCCTCCCCGCTTCTAATAATAATAATAACAGTGAACTTATGTAGCGCAGTTTTGTGATATTTCACCTCAAGTGCGCTTCATGCTAAATTAATTATGCTAATAAGATTAACTAACAAGGAGAAAATAATACATAATATGTATACAAATTAAAACTATCTAAAATCATGATCGTTATCATAAATCACGAGAGAAAAGGTTCAGATATGGGAATGTGTACATCAACAGATTAAAAAACAATTTACCAGGAGTTAAGGGTATAAAAATTCAGATGAAACATATGAATTCATATTAACACATTTGTCAAATCAAAGAAAAGGAAATATGATTGAAGACAATTAATATGTTGGCACTTAAAACATTAATATTCAAGTATTATAAGTAAACGATTCTAAAAATGCAAACAGTGTAAATATAACAAGTAACAAAAGAAAAATATATTTTATGACAATGAGTGTATGATTTTCAGTAGATAGTGAGGACATTGAGTTATAATGATAGAAGAAAGGAGAAAACCGAAACAAAGCAAATTAGGGACGTTTTCAAAGAAATTAAATTTTAATAAGTTACGTTTTGTATGTGGGATTTTTAATTATTATGGTTTTTAAGACTCGTTTGAACTCTTCTATCACAAGAAGCCGATGTTTTCGACAAGTTGACAAAAAAAACGGTAGTTATAATAATAATACTTGTCTAATTTATATAGCCCCACTTTTGTGAAATACCATCTAAAGGGCGCTTACAAAAGTTGGAAAATGGATAAAAACTATAGCTAAAAATACATTAAATAAACTTTTGATGCAAATGTCCATGAAGAAATTCGTAGTTCTAAAAATACGAGTAACGCGGTAAGCATGATCGGTGTCGAAGCTTTTGTGAGATGTTTCATGGAAAATTTACAATCACATGGCTTGTCTAATACATATGCGGGTATTTTATTTGTATACTAGTTTGAAAAATCATGAGATGTAAATGATATGCTAAGAAAAAATATTAGTTGCTTTAATCCACCCATTTCGAATATGGAATAATGTCTGCTAAAGTAGGTACTTAATTAGGTAGGTAGGGATTTTAAAAGATTTTATTTTATTTTATTTAATAAAATTACAATAATCCTATTAACATTAATTATACTGTGTAATTTGTTTTTACTACACACGGAATTTATGGAGTGGTTGATATGTAAGTATCGACTTGGTGAAAGATCGCCATTCAGAATCGAAACGTTGCTTAAAATGAAAATAGTAATGTTTAGTGACCAGATCTCAATAGCCATGTACCTTCCCCATCTCCTTACCTTGCCCACTCCATCTAGCCTCATGCCATACTCCAATTTGGGATTCCATAGTCCCACATGTTCTGGACCGTTGGGACTCTCATGCGGTTTTCACATAAATAAATATGCAATGTAATTTCGTATTTGTTGTTAGACGGAGGACACACAAAAGCCGGTAAGCCGAGCACAAGAACGACTGGCCAAAGTGACCTGTTCTCATGCGGAAAATGTCAACAGCTCCGTCCAGACGGCGCGCGGCCGGCGCACAAGGTAGCTCGCAACTAGCATTTACATAATTTTTCATTCAAAAGGGAAAATAAAGGGCACGAAATCAATCGTGTGTATTATCTATTTTGTGATTGTGACTATTGTAATATGATTATAATATATTCGACCCTTTCCACTTATGTTCAACCATTGCTTGATACTTGTTCGTACCTGTCAAGGTACATTCGCCATACGCCTCGTCATTCTGGATGAAGCTAACCGTATACAAATGTCAGGCACGTTGAGAAAATCTAAATATAATAAAAACACGTGAATCATTTATATTTTTTTGAAACGCTAGTTGTGGTTCACCGGTGTTTTGAGAGCCCTTGCTCCAACGTACCTATGTAAGTACCCCTGTATACTATATATGCAAATTGGTAGGTACTTTCTGTACGTAGCTACCTAAATATACTTGTAATATAATTGTAGTATAAAATATAGAAACGTAGTCACGGAGAATTTCCATATTAAACCTGAGGTGAATCCAAAGTTGAAGTCGGAAAATGCAAATGGGGAAAAATCGACCAATTTATGAATAATTCTCAAAACTTATTTAGGTGCATAAAATTTTATTGGATTGAAAAAAATACTTCTTTTGCAAACATATAAAATAAATCAGTAATGAACCCTTATCCCGGAATGAGTTTTTTTAACCCCTTGGGAAAAATATACTTGCAAAAATAAATATTTTTTATACTATATTATCATAAAAAAACTAAATAACGCAAAAGAGGATTTAAAATATTTTTTTTATTTAATAATGTCTTATAACGCAATTTTTTATATTAAATTTATTTGCTTAGCAATAATTACGTTGACAAATTATAAATATTTTTTTTTGTAATACCGCCCAAAGTTTCAACTGTTTGAGGCCAGTGGGCCCATTGCATCCCCCATTTAAATTGTGAAAGTACTTGACTGTTCAGTTTTGGTTACCAAAATATAGGAATGCCCATTTTAAAAAACGTTTCGAATCTGAATGGCGATCTCTCCTTGAGATTATCTGACACTCTGGAATGAGATACAACATTAAACCAAAACATTCTGGATAATTATTTTTATCAAACAAAAACAAAGTATTCACTAAATAAATACAGTAGATTTTTTTTGTATTATATACTGTCTCATTCTATCATTAATTTTTGTACCTATTAACTCTGTATTTTTCTTTAGTTATTATACGTGGTCTGACGAAGCTTGATCCAAGCGAAACCGGTCGGCCTTCATCATAATAAATTTTGTGGTTTTAAAACAAAGTATTCTTTTATTATTAAATAGAATACAGCTTTAGATAAGTTCTTGGGAATATACGATCTAAAGGTCGTACGTTTTCCTTTGTAGGTGACATTGGGTCTGTCAACAAGGTTGTATACATAATCTGCACGTTTCGATTCGGAAGTCCACGGAAGTGTTAAATAACTAACTTGCAAAAACTACATTTTAACTATCTGACGGCGCATAAATCAGATTAATGTTTGACCGAGGTTTTATTACCATATAGAACAGAGGAAGGAGGTTACAACACGTAATTCTTTGTGTTTATATATTTTTAATAATAATAATAAAAATTCTTGGCTAATTTCTAAAGCGTCAATTATCAGAAATATAATTACAGGGGCGCTGTAAGAAGCCGGACATTTTATTGCACAAATAAACAATACGAAACAATCAATTTGACATTAGTTGACCCAGAGATTCTAGACAGAATTCAAATTTCACTACGCTAGTGTTTTTTGGTTGCTCCAAACAGGCAGATTTTCTGCCTTATAAATATTCTTTTGAAAAGACAAACATTCCTTTCATTTGAATAACCTGATAATATTTGAAAAACTCCTTCTACTATCATAATAAGCGGAAAATTTTGCTTGTGCAATGATAGAGGACTTATCCAGCAGATTAATAGAACCTACGACGCCCGGGTGAGAATCCGACGGGTTTGTCCACTCAGCTACCGACCGGTCAAAATATATATATCACATAATTTAAAAAAAACTTAAACTGGTATTTATATAACTAGGTACAGATGTCGTGGGCTGTTACAAGGTTCAGTTTTTGGGATAAACTGTAAAAAGAAAATATCATACCTTGAATGTTCTCATTGGATATACTGACTAGCTCTGAAGTAAGGATTTTGTTCATTAAAAGTTTGATTTGGTGGCTGTTTATTTTTTTCTTGCAACCCAGAAACGATTAATTTGTTCTCATTTATCGTATCCACAATCTTGACCTCTTTAAAAGTATCAATTGCTTCTATACATCATATCCACTAGGTCAAACAAACAGTGAAATGCCTTCCAAAAACAATGCATCGACTATCACATGCATATAAAAATTAATAATCAGAGTGGTAGATACTCAAAGTATCGCCCTGGTGAAAGACCACCATTCAGAATCGAAACGTTGCTTGAGATGGCTTTAGCCGTGTTTGGTGACCAGATCTAAATAGCCAGGTACTTCACAACCTTCCTCTTCCCAATCTCCTTCCCCTCCCTACTACCTTCAGCCACCCAACACACCCTATTTAGGGTGTGTTGGGTGTTCACTCTCTACGACTATACCAAAACCTTGTTCACGCGCTTCGACTTAAATGTTCTTTCAAATGCATATTTTTATCATTGCTTCATTAAAATATTATGTATGTGCTGTTCGTTTCTCTGTTGCCCGTTTTTTTTCCATTTCGTGTTATGTATTTTTTGTAATTGGACAATGGTCAGTAAGTATATAAATAAATATTAAAATGAGTTACGTTAAAGTTTACAACTTATAACAACAGAGATATTAATCCCCTAGCTGTCGCGAGTGATGTTGGGCTAAAGTTTAAAACCATAGAAGCATTAATCACACTCATGGTAGCTAGGTGCAGAAAGATTTTTATTACAATTAAAGTAGCAATTTGAAAGCTGTTATGTACTGTGACAAAGTTCGAAGCAGGAGTAGAAAATACAAAAAAGTTCAAAGTGAGCTTATTTCAATCATGTGTTTTAAGTTGGGAATTCGGGTAGTTTGACTGCATGCTCCGAGGAACAGAAAAACTATTTTTACTATTATCAACGAGTTGGACCCGTGGGTATATAAAGTGAGAAAAAATTCAGCCAAAAACCCAACCCCGAAAATGAAAAATGACACTGAAAACCATTTCCAGCTTCTTTGTCAGACTTAGCCTACGTCTTGCGATGTTTCAAAAGAAAAATTTGCTCCATTTTTTTAAAGGAGATTAAGTTTTGTCTTTGGTAAGATGGCGGCAGGACTGAAGTCAGTTTTAATAAATGACGGAGGGAGAGGCCCTTTATTTTATTTCAACAATGAATAATTATATACTTGCACTTGTAACAAAGATATGATGAATCTACCAAGTTACCACCAAACTCACCACCAGATATGTACTGGGTCAACAGTTGTGTAATATTACGGTACCTGCATGCAATGAACAGTACGCCCAGCTTCCGAGAGGGTAGTTTGAAATCAATCAAAATGCCACAACCCCCCTCAAATGAATACCTACCACAAACGTACGGCCTCCGTAATCGAGTGGTTAAGATGCTCGACTACGAATCCAGAAGTTGCGGGTTCAAAACCCAGTGTGCGCCAGTAAATTTAATTTAATTGATATGTGTTATTTCACATTGAATTAATATAAAATAATATTAGTTTATTTGTGATAGATACCTTAAGTATCGTCTGGAGGCAGTGGTGCTATGGCACCCCTAATTGGGGTATGTTGTGAGGCTGAAGGTAGTGGGAAGGGGAAAGGAGATGGGGAAGAGGAAGTTTAAGAAGTATCTGGCTATCCATATCTGGTCGCCAAACACGGCTAAAGCCATTTCAAGCAATGTTTCAATTCTGAATGGTGGTCTTTCACCAGGGCGATACTCAGAGTATTTACCACTCTGGTACGTGCCGAAAATATACTTAATATAAATTAAATGCGTTATGACACATATCAATTTTAAAAAGTTATTTGCGCACGCCGGGCTTGAACCCGCGACCTCTGGATTCGTAGTCGAGCGTTTTACCATTCGACCATGCAGGCCGTCAAAGCTGTAAGAAACAGGTATTCTTATAAACTAACCCTTTTGTATACATTATGTTGTATGTAGACTAAATATAATTTGAATTAAACTCTTACTTCAACGACACTACTCGGGCTGGTCGCTTAAGGGTCAGCAAACCAAAAATAAACACTTTTTGGCTTTCTAATTCAATCACTACTACGAATAATTTATCTGTTAATTCTATACGGGTAGTCAGGAAAATGTCTAAGGTTTTTAGTGAATACAATTTTTAAACAGTAATCGTTTAAATTCTTTATGAAATGCATACTGGAATTTTAGGTAAAACGTTCAAAAATGCCTTTGCTGGTTTTAAAACTGCACCTTTTACTGATATTTTAGTATGTTTTTTCATAGAATTTAAAGGATAACAGTTAAAAATTGTATTCACTGGAAACCTCAGACATTTTTCTAACTAACTGTGGAAGTATTAAGAATAATATATTGAAGGCAATAAATCTTCAATACCCTTAAGGAGGTGTATGGTATAATTGCATTGGGTTGGGATCGTAAATCTTCCACAAAGAAAATTGAATACATCTGGGAATAGTACCAAGATTGAAATGACAAATGACCAATGTGTTATTGTAATCCCTCAAGGCAGTTGCTAACCTGCCAACCCTTGAAAATACAAGCCTTATAAAACTATTGGAATAACATCCGCAATAAAATACATTATCGGTAAAAACTACAATAAAAAGGTCGTTTCTCATGTGAAACCTATGTCACTATTTAAGGTTTATTGAATCCTGTTCGGAAGTTCTACGAATAAATTAAAACCCGAAGAATAAATAAGAAACCTTATATAATATTCAATAAAATATTCGGACCCTTTTCGATGGGAGATCTTCAACCGTTAGGGTGACCAGTTTCAAAGAAAAACACGAAGGGGTTCTTGAGATGTGATGCTCGTTTATTTATTCGTAGATTTATTTATTTATTCTATTTACGCCCTAGTAGTGATAGCCAACAAATGTGTACAGTATAATTATGTTGACAAAGGTAGAGCATTATAAGATAGTACATGGTACATTCAAAACAAAAAAGGTACATGCTTCTTTAAAAAAAATAAAACATAAATATATAACCAGTGGTAAATACAAAATTCAATGTGATTTTTAAAAAAATAACAATTAGAATACATATAAAAGTATGGAAGAAAAAAACCAATATATATATATTCACTATTGTGTGGTAGACTAGTATATTTCAGTGAAGTATTTGTGAAGCGTTCGTTTCAACACTAATACCGAATCTCAAAATACATCAACATTCCAAAATCTATTACCAAGACTATGCAGTCGATTTATAAGTGTGTGAGCCTGATAGTAAAATTGTCACAGAAAAAGTAGCAATTTGTCTCGTATTTCTGGTCGGTACATGTAAGTTTATTTTGAAAGAATAGAGCTGTCAATACCATAATTAATAATTTTGTTTAGTAGGACAAGGCCTGAAATAATCCACCTATCGGACAGCGTAATTAACTCTAGCTGTTTTATAAAATTTACATGATTAATGATTTTTTTATTAAAATATTCAGCTCATAATTAATAAATCTTAGGAATTTGTGCTGTACCCTTTCTTCATTGACGGAATGTACTTTTTAAAATGGGGACCAAATAGGCGAATTGTACTCTACCTGATTGATACTCTTAAAATTGTCAACAACTGATTATATGTCACTTTTTAAGCTGTTTACATAAAAAACACACGTATTTTACACTACGCCTAGTGCAATCCTTAGCACTAGGCGCATATCAGATTTAATATCTTGGCCAAATCCATCGAGGGAAATATTGATGTATGACATCTACGTGACTGGTACGAGTGTTATTTCTTTGAGTTGTTTCGGGCTTTCACCTGCAGGGTGAAGATAGCCCTGATGAGAGCCAACCTCCGATAGATGAAGGCAGCAGATTAAAAATAAATAGTAAAAAATAACTCGGCGAACAAACGAAGAGTAAACCCAAGACGTGATTGAAAAAACACGTACTCAGCTCTAGCCGTCAATTACGTGTTACTTAATTTTCACTCGAAAAATCAACCAATAAAATGGTACATTCCGAATGGTCACCTTAACCTGCCAAACAACCCCTTCTCAAGGGAACGCCAGAACTCAATGATACGGTAAATTTCCTCCTCGCCAATTCAACCACCCCGTCGTAGGGGTGGGCATCGGTATCGAGTAGTGTGTATCAAAAACTAAATTCAATGAAACTGGGAGGGACGGGGGGGTCGGACGAAGTGTTGTTGGTTTATTTTTATATCGGAATTCAGGGAGGGAGCTCCAATGACAAGGGAGCCGGAGCCCGGAGCCTGTCCCGCGCTTGAAAGCTATTGCGAAATGAAAACACTCTCGAAACCAACTCGAGATGAACGCGATACGCTGATACTGCTTTAGAGTAGGTACTTAAAGGTCAGCACTTAAAAATACACACTTTTTACTTTTCTAACACAAGCAATACTACAAATGACTTATCTGTTAATTCTATACAGGTAGTTAGGGAAATGTCTAAGGTTTCTAGTGAATGCAATTTGTTTACTGTTATCTTTTAAATTCTATGTGAAATTCAGACGTTAAGTTCGAAAATGGCTGCGGTGGTTTTTAAACTGCACTTTTTACTGTCATTTTAATGACTTTTGTTAAATTTAAAAGATTACAACTTAAATTTAGCTTTGTGCACTGGAAAACTTAGACATTTTCCTAGCTGCCTATGTAGAATTTACAGACATATCGTGTGCAGTATTGTTTGTATTAGCGCCCTTGGAGTAATTTTTTACGAAAACGGCGCTATATAAAGCAGTCAATTATTATTATTATTATTATTAATGCTACAAAGTGATGTTTTGGCGCCATGTTTGGCACTGAGAAGAAAATTATAAAATAAAACTCTTCAACTTTATATGAAAATCGCTCTAGAGTATTAAAGAGTTTTCTTTCATATTACATTACACCAGCGGGCTACAATGTTCCCTCAGAGCCGATGACATACTTAAGGAGGTGATGGATTCTCAACAATATTATTTTGTACTATTTTATTATTATAATAATTGGGTGATTTTTATAGCGCCAGTTCCGTGAAAGAATATCACCTCATAGGTGCTTTACAACTTAGTTTACATAATCCATAAGTGAATCACTTAGACTAATAACTAGCGGCGTATAAATTATAAGTATTGACTTACGTTTAGTGTTTTAGACTAGTGACTTAGAATTTAGACTGACATCTAAGACTTGTTGATATTGACTTCTACCTAATACTTATAAGTAGTGATTTAAATTTAACATTTTCACATTTACAAATATATGTAATGGTTACTGCCCGTGCTGTCAAAAGCTAGGGTAGAAAATAAAGGAACAGCTAGTAAGATAGTAAGACTAAGTAGAGTTCTTGGACTGAGTGATCAAAACTCCAGAGAAGCAATATGCGTTATTCTTGGGTATGATAATTTAAAAAAAGGTTGGTCTTTAGTTTTGCTCTGAACTCTGAGTTATGAACCAGTCAGCAATTTATTTATTATATTTTGAAATAAATTGAAGTGCTTTTCATGGCAACTCACATTTTTTTACTAACCACGGAGGAGAAGGGTAGTAGTTAACCTGGAGGAGGGTTTGTGCGGAGGGTGTATTTATGATTTGTCTGATAGTATTAATACGCTAGGCCGTCTTCTGCACATGATTTTTTAGTTACTAATGTATGCAAAAACAATACTGGTAATTATCGCTCATACGTAAAAAAGTTTGAAATTTTATTCTGGCTACGCTACTTCAAGATTTACTCACTATGTTCTTTTTGTCGTATGTATCAAGACTAAACTAGTTTTATATAAATACCGCACTAGAGTTCCAACTTTTCCTGACCGTCGGGGGGCGGTGGGACTATGGCGTCCACAATTAGGATATATTGTGAGGCTGAATGTATTGGGAAGGGGAAGGA
Source organism: Drusus annulatus (assembly GCA_022651775.1). Lineage (NCBI taxonomy): Eukaryota > Metazoa > Arthropoda > Insecta > Trichoptera > Limnephilidae > Drusus > Drusus annulatus. Next base: position 59,869 of record JAGWCC010000783.1, read on the forward strand.
GATGGAGAAGAGGAAGTTTGAGAAGTATACGGCTATTAAGATCTGGTCACCAAACGCGGCTAAAGTCATTTCAAGCATCATTTAAATTCAGAATGGTGGAATTTTATCAGGGCAACACTGAGAGTACCTACCACTCTGGAACGTGGGGCAAAAATAATTTCTTTGTTTTTAATGAATTAATTGTGAAATAAAACAGTTTGATTGAATATAAATTATTTGTGCAGGTTGTGATTTGAACCCGGGACCTTTAGATTCGTAGTCAAGGATGTTAACCACGATATTGAAGTGATTCATGTTTGAGGAAGGAGTAAGCACAATAACAGATGAACCTAATGACTCTTGAACTGACAGCTTCGTACACAAAAAATGTCTTTCAATAAAATGCAGTTTTTCATTAAATAACTAACCATCACGCCGTTTCCCCGCAGGGGTAGGCAGAGAGGACGGACCGCCATATAACTCTGTCTTGGCACACACTCTTTGCTTCATTTACATTCATACATCGTCTCATACATACTCTTCTGTTATTCTGATTCTTCACATGACCCGATTCAAGTATTTGATTTACTTGATCGTGCCATGTCTTTCTCAAGCGTCCTCGACTTCTTCTTCCATTCACTTTCGCATCATATATTCTTTTCACACTCCTTTCTTCGTTCATTCGCTCTACATGCCCAAACCATCTAAGCGTCCCTTTCTTGATCCTATTTATTACGCTCACATCAGGCTTGCATTCTTTCCGGATATCCACATTTTTAATACGATCATACATGGTTTTACCGCACATACGTCTCAAAGATCTCATTTCCACAGCATTCAGTCTACGTTCATCCTTCCTCTGTTCTCGTACTTTCTCTTTCAAACACCATGACTTAGCACTTACTTACATTCATTATCAACTCATACATACATTCGATAAAAAATACAGGTACAAAAAACACAATTTCCGTCCGATTTCTGTGCTCCAACGATTGCAATCTGTCCGGATCTGCCATGCGGACTCACTAGACAATGACTGCGGGCTGTTTTTATGCTCCCGTCCGAAAGCGTCCTTAGTTCACTGCACCAGTTCCGTTGGTCGTTTATCTGAGGACTCTATGTTGGATAGGAGCCAAATTGTAAAAAAGCGTTTCCTTTTCCGTCTACATATTTTCCTGTTATGGGCGTAGAGCGTTCACGATTTACAGCCTTTAGCAAACATTTTCTGAAAGACTCAACACCCAGAGAAAATAGGTTTCCTGAGTGAAATATACGGACATACGAACTCTTCTTTAACACCTTAACTTAACGTATTTTCGTATCGTATTTTATTTACGGTCGAAAGCACAAATTTATTGGATTTCACTAAGGGCCGGCATTATAATAAGGTGTAATATAGTAATACTTAGAAAGCTCAATCTGCAGCATTATTTTTAATCAATCTGAACAGAAAAACTGACAGATAAGCGACTTATAAAAAACCCCGCACTTTACTTTTTATTATGTCGTTTTTTATTGATACTTTATTTAACTTTTCTATGTGTATTATTTATTTATATACTAACGGACCATTGTCCAATTACAAAAAAAAGAACATAGCACGAAATGGAAAAAAGAGCAACAGAGAAAGAATAGCTCATACATAATATTGTAATGAAGCAATAACAAAAATATACATTAGAAAGAACATTCAAGTCAAAGCCTGCACAAGCTTTCGGTAGAGTCGTAAAGAATGACAAAAATCATTTAGACTGGTACCAAAAATTTCAAAACCATGGCTTAAGTTGAAAGACGCGACATTCTGGACAGTGGAGAATGATACACACAATTAGTAGTGATGATCGAGGAACAGCAATTCATTGTTTCCAAGTCTACGGCAAGGAACGTTGAACTGGATGAGTTGCAACAAAGAAGGTGAGTCAATAGTACAATTAATAATTTATAAAATGCGAATTAAATCAAAGTCTTTTCTACACTTTTCTAATGAATTTTTTTAATGCGTTTTCAATTTTATCATATGAATAACCGTTATTATGTGAATTATGTTCATTCATTATTTCCTTTTATTTTTACTTATTAATTAATGCAATACCAATATAGATTACATTACATTGTACAACCTTTGCATGTAGCCCGGAATAAAACGATTGTTATTATTTTATCACAAAATAATCCAAATTTGTGTTTTGTATAATAATTCTGACGTGAGAACCAATTTTCCGGCGAACGCTACAGCATTCTTTTATAATATGCATTATCTAGAAAATGTGATGATATCTTCTTAAATCCGAAATGAAATTAAATAGATCTAACATATGTAGTAAAAAAAATACAGCTGTCAACTAGTATTATATCACATAAAAACTATACAACTGTTCGTTATTCGATTTTTTATTGAGCTACTAGCTAACTTTACAAATAGGAGAAAACTTATGTAAACGAAATAATAGGGTTTACTTTAGTCAAAGATTACACCAACTAATAGATTGAAGAGCACAATATATTATATTAACTTTTCCAAGCCACGCTTTATCAGTCAAGGAGAATATTTTGAAGCTGGTTTTTAAAATTTAATATTTAAAAATTCATGATATACTGAAAGGGAGAAAATAGACAGAAAAACAATTTGCTTGGAGACAAAATATTTAATTTGACCAGAGCTTACAGTGTATTATCCTTAGAGTATACTAGAGGTAGCCCAAGCCAAGGCAGTGAAGTCAGCAGTTTTGGACTTGTTTTTGATGATTTTAACATGACTCGGCGCAAACGGGCATGGCTAAGACTAAGGCTACGGTATTTATACATCCATTCATATCACATATCGACATAATGTTTTTGTGTATTCGTATAGCCACTTTTTCACGATATTTTTATCAACAAAAATATAGCATCTGTACCCGACGTAATCAGGTACACAAGTAAACTGTATAGGGGGCGGTCCCAATCTGTGAGATGCTCCAAGGGGTCGTCTCGTTGTAAGGGAGACGACGGGTTCAGCTTGTAGGGCCTCGGCTTTCAAGTGAAGATGCTGCGGGTCTGGTCCAGAGAGAGGTGTAGTCAGGCGGTCCAGGGGGGCAGGCGATGGTCAAATAAAAGTCAGGAGTCAAGTTGAAGGCGATGTCAGGGCGAAGATGAGTCAAGGTGAATGGTACTGGTGGAGGATGCTGGTGATCTGCCTTTTCTCCCATTATTGCGCAATATTTCATTGCCTTGGGAGCGCACAGCCGAGGCGTAAGAGCGATGTATGGGAGGATTTAGCATCCTCTTTCGCTCTCTCCCCGGCCGGCTGGCAATTTTGTGGGACAGATTTTAGCAATCTGTCCCCTTCTCCTTTCCACCAGCTTTCACCTCAACTTTATCTCGCCCCTCTATCATTTTTTATTAAGCTCACAAATACATATCAAAATACAGTTTACAAATAATGGTGCCCGTTTTTGCGGGTTTTTGCCTATAACTATTTTATTCTAACATTTATATATTTAAATTTACATGTTATACAGAGCGCGTGGTCAGGCCGTCACAATGGAATAGTTTATTGTTTTGTGATATCAGCCTGACTCCCGCAATAGAGGTCAAAGGTTACCATTATTATTACATACAGAGTTGAACCGAGTTGTGCCGAGCGCGCAATTGGTTGGGCTTTGCGCCCGCTAGGCATGGGCTGACCGGATGTTCGGTTCGCGGTCACGCTCGAGCCAGCCTTGGGCTAGCGTTTTAACGCTGGGCTGGGGTCTCAGACGCCCATTGCATAATCTGCCGTGTTATGAGAAGGAGCTTACTGACTCTAGCATGAAGTTAAGTTATAAGACAAAAACACGAATTTAGTATGACAAATTAGAACAAATATTTGAAGTTAATTTTGACTCTAATTCTAACGATTCAATCATGATTTTACGTACATCTTATTACTAAATTATTCACCCACGGATTTATAATTTCCGCGGCATAGTGCGTCCGACACATTGATGAGGGCACTGTCATCGTGGCTATCGCGTCCGACACACTCCCCCCGTGGAGCTACGCTACACAGCTTTCCCGGAGGCGTGATGAGTCCTCGTTCGGCGGTGACCCTGGCGGCCGGTCCCTCGGGCGCGGCGTGGTTGCCGCAAGTGACCTCTCGGGGGTTGCGGCGGGGCTCCTTGTAGTGGGGCAGCTTCCGTGGCTGCCAAGAGGACGACGGCAATTTTCACCGTGGGCCGTAGGTAGACTCCCGTGCTGGTTTTGACCCTCACTGTCCGGATCTGGCCGTCTGGGGCGGCTATGGCTTCCAGGACTCTGCCGCGCGGCCAGCTGTTTCGGGGCAGCGCGGGGGTCCATAATAAGCACTAAGTCGTCCTTTTTTGATTGGCGGAGATGGTTGTCGCCACTGTTTACGGTGGCGAGGGTCGGCAGATACTCGCGGACCCACCGCCTCCAAAAACACATATCGGCCAGCTGCTGGCCTATTCGCCACTGTTTTCGAAGGCAGACGGTCTCCTCGCTTGCCTCGTATATTGCCAGGTGGGGCCTCTGTCCTGCTGATCCCAGCAGGAAGTGATTAGGTGTGAGCGGCTCCTCGTCACGGGGTCGACCGATAGGTGAGTAAGCGGCCTGCTATTCACCGTGAATTCAGCCTCTGCCAGTGCGGTGCGCAGCGCGTCTCCTCGCGGGGCGCTCTCTCCTTGAGTGTGGCAGTGAGCGCCCGCTTGACAGAGCGCACGAGGCGCTCCCATGCTCCCCCATGTGGGGACTGCGGGGCGGGATAAATTTCATTCCATCCCCTCAGTGGTGGCGAAGTTTTTGCACTCTAGGGTCCCTGCGGATGTCCTCCACCACGGCGTCCTTCAGCTCCTTCTCGGCGCCGTGAAAATTTGTTCCGTTGTCGGAGAACATAGTAGCCGGTAATCCTCGCCGGGCTGACATCCTTTGCAGCGCCATTATTGCGGAGTCAGTACTTAATGATGTGACTAACTCCAAATGTACCGCCCGTGTCGACAGACATGTGAACAGGGCGGCGTATCGCTTCTCCTTGCGCCGTCCCACGGTTACTTCGAGGGGGCCGAAATAATCCAGCCCGCAGTTTGTAAACGGGCGCACTCTTTGAGCCAGTCGGGAGGCCGGAAGTGGGGCCATCATCGGCGGGAACGGCTTGCTTCGCCGTATTTTGCACGTTGGGCACAAATGTGTCAGGCGGCGGAGGTTTGACCGTAGTTTCGTGCGTCTAGGATGATTGGTGAGTCAGGCACTCCCTTGACTCCCTTTAGCCTCGAGCCCATTCTGAGCACTCCGTTGTGTAGGTACGGCGCGAGCGCTATGAGGCGGCTCGGCCGCTATTGGTTTACCGAGCTGTATTTGGTGGAGCTCGGCACTGAACGATATTCCTTGTGAATATTTAACCCAGGAATGCTCCGCTGCGCGGATCTCCTGCAGGCTGAGCGGTCCCTCTGCTGGTCTGCTGGCGCCTGGGCGGCATCTACGTATGAAACGCAGCACCCAGGCTGTGGTTCGGAGCAGCCGGTTCCACGAAGAGAACCGCGTGACCTCGGGGAGCGCCTGTTCCAGTGTGTATGTCACACCGACATACTTCGCCTTCACCTCCAACGTTTGTTCGTCGGGCCGGGTCGTTAGGGATCGCTCCTGGGGCCATCGGGTCTCCGGTGACGTCAGAAAGGAGGGGCCGGTAAACCACCGCCCGTCCGTCGAGAGGTCCAGCGGCTCAACGTCTCTTGTCCCGATGTCAGCGGGGTTGAGCTTGGTCGGGACCCACCGCCAGTCAGCAATGTTACTCAACTCATCGATCTCGCCCAGACGATTGGCGACGAAGGTTGAGTATGTCCTGGGATCTGTCCTCAGCCAGCAGAGAACTGTAGTGGAGTCCGTCCAAAATACCGTTTCTCGGATAGGCGCTTGGCACTCTTTTTTTATACTGGCCGCTAGGCGCGCGGCCATGAGTGCGGCTTGCAACTCTAGGCGCGGGACCGATAGCGGTTTTAATGGCGCCACCTTGCACTTGGCGGCTAGGAAGGTTGCTGTATTTCCTTCTGGCGTGGCTTCGATGAGGTAGGCCACCGTACAACATGCCGCCTCCGATGCATCACAAAACACGTGGAGTGTGAAGCGGCTCTTTTTGGTGTGCAGACAGCGTCTTGCTATGGCTACGCTGCTCTGCCGTAGTGATTGTAACCACTCTTTCCACTTGGCGGCATGCTCGTCCCTTATGGCTTCGTCCCAGCCAATGTTTGAACGCCACACGTCTTGCAGCAAGATTTTCGACCGTATAGTCAGGCACGCTACGAAGCCCACTGGGTCGAATATCTTCATTACGTAACTTAGTAATTGCCTCTTTGTAGGCCGTGTAAAGATTTCTTCGCCCGTGTCCGTAAATTTGTATAGAAATCGGTCGCTCGCCGGTTCCCACACTAGCCCGAGTATTCGTTCGCTCGCCTCCGCGCCGTCGTTGATAGGTATTGGGGCTCCCGTTTTTCGGTCCGGGCGCACTTCGGCGATGGCGGCCATGTTGTTTGAGGCCCAGTTCGTCAATTCGAATCCTCCGCTTCGCAGCGCCTTTGTAACGCTGCTCACAAGTGCGGCGGCCTCTTGCGGGGTATCGACGGCATCCAAATAATCGTCCATATAAAATTTGTCCCTTATGGCCGCCGCGGCCGCGGGGAGCTTTTCTTCGCACTCCGCCGCGACCTTATTCCTGACGAACTGGGCACTGCTCGGTGAGCACGTGGCTCCAAATGTCATCGAAGTCATTCTGTAGGTTTTGGGCTCCTCCTGGGGCGTGGATCGCCACAAGAACCGCTGCGAGTCCTGGTCTTCCTCTCTAATCTTTATCTGCAGGAACATCTCTGCAATGTCGGCCGCTATTGCGACCCGCCCTTCCCGGAAGCGTAGCAGGTTTCCGAGAAGCGACGATAGGAGGTCGGGCCCAGTCAGGAGATTGTCGTTGAGAGACGTTCCTCGGCAGCGACTCGCAGCGTCAAATACCACCCGTATTTTCCCGGGCTTGTTTGGGTTTTGCACCGCGAAGTGTGGTAGGTACCACTTTCGGTTTGCCGGTTTTGCGGCTTCGACCGCGGATAGCTCTCTCGCATACCCGCGGGATACTAGCGATTCTACTTTCGCCGTGTAGGCCGCTGCGAGCGGGCCGTCTCTCGCTAGCTTGCGTTCTAGAGACATTAGCCGGTTTACAGCGCATTGCCTGTTGTCTGGCAAGCTTGAAGCATCTTCTCGCCAGAGAAGCCCGGTTTCCCATCTCTGTACGCCGCAGTGTCGAGTCGTAGCCTCCATTATTTGTTCCGCTCGGGTCGTGGCCGCGTTGGTCCGAGCGGCTACCGTCACTCCCAGTGAGTCGACGGCAAAATTATTTTTGATGAGCGCGGTCATGCGCTGCTCTGCTTCGCTGTCCGCTTCTCCTAGCAGGCTCAGCGTAGTGATGTGGGTGGGGTGGGTTCCGCCGTGTGTGATCCAACCCAGCGCTGTGCGAGACATGAGGCGTTTGTCGGCCTCCTCCCGTACTTCGCGGGAGACAATTAGGCTGGCATTGTCCTGGCCCAGTAACAGCCGTGGCTTCACCGGCCGGCTGCCACTCATAATTTGTCGGGGCAGGTTGAGTGCTTGTACTGTTTTTGCCTTCACTATGAACGTTTGTCCGTCCCCACTTATGTTCATTTTCACTTGTCGGGATGTGTCGTCCGACGAGCACATCCCGTTCGCGCCGTGTATTCGTAAACCACAGGTCGGCCCCGTGGCCCCGATAGCGTCCGCGATCTCGGTGTCAACGAGGGTCACCGTCGATCCTCGTCGAGTAACGCGTACACTTGTATTTGCCCTTCGGGGCCACTCAAGGTCACCGGAACGACCTTTAACAGCACTTGATCCGCCCGTTCCCACGTGTTCGCGACTGTCTGTGGCCCGGGGCCGCGGGGATACTCGGAATCATGTAACAATCGGTGGTGTGGAAGCCGGCACGTTCCCACCCCGCACACTGTTTTAACTTTGCACATTCTCAATAGATGTGTCGCGTCCAGGCACCTGCGACATATCTTTTCACTTTGATTAACTCCCAACGAAAGGAAAGCGATTCCGCGGCGAATTTGGGACACTTCGATAAAAGGTGTGAGTCCTTGCACGCGGGGCACTTTGCTTCGCCCCCGTTGGCGAAGTACATTTTCTCTTCGCGGCTTCGGGGCTCGTTCGGGAATGTTCGGCCTCGGCGCTCGGGCGCACTCGACTAAACCACATCGGGGCACTGCGTTTGTCAAACGCTTCAGAAAGGCCGCTAATTGCTGTACGGTGGCGGCTTGTGTTTGATCCGCCATGCTATTTAGCCATAAGCACTTTAGAGCGAGCGGCATCTTGCTCACGATGTCGCTGAGTAGGGTCGGGTTCGTGAGGTAATCGCTCTGTAAATTCCCGAGCGATGCGACCACGTTTTGCACCGTCCCGGAAAAGTCGATTAGAGCCTCGGTTGATGATTCCTCTGTGAGCCGCCCGAGCCGCCTCACTTTGTCCATCATTACTGTGGCGATGGAGTGAGCGCTGCCGAATCGGTGCTCCAGGACGTCCATGATTTCTGGTACTTGCAGCGGGTCCATGAGGAGAGGGCTGACCGCCTCTCGCGCTTTTCCTTTGAGCGCCCTTTGCAGGCGCAGTAGGTTTTCTGGCCCCGTCATCCCGCACGTCACTGTGGACTGGTAGAACTGTGCTTTCCAAGCCGGCCATTCCACAGCATCCCCAGAATAGAGCGGCAAATCTTTGGCGTTTGATTGTCGCGCAATTAGAGACGCCATCCTGTGATCCTCATCCGCCTGGGGCCGCGGCGTACCGCCGGCCTGCGAACTGCGAAAGGCTTCCGCCATTACGGCGGCAATCTGTGAGCGGGTCCGTCCGTGGTTCACCCAGTCCCTTGTTTGGCGAGCCGTATCTTCATTGAAGGAATAGGTACTTGCATTATTTTGCAGTGGAGTACCGATGACTGCGCCGGGTTGTAGCGTCGGTGGGAGGCCGGCCCGTGTTGGCGGGGCCTCGCTCGCTCGTACGCCTAGTTGAGGGGCCGCGTAGTATGCGTCGGCTCTCTGCGCCGCCACTGGAATCCCGTCGTCTGTCGGCGGGCTGCTCGTCAGGGCGGCGGTCTGTATTGGCTGCCTCAGAGGCGCCATTGTGGCCGCCGATTGATCGCCGCTTGCGTGATGGGCGCAATCCGTCACGGCCACGTATGTTTCGGAGCTGTGAGTTGCTCCGGGTCCCCGAGCAGCTTTTTCCATCTCCATGGGTTCCCTGCCTTGTGGCGAGGGGCCGGGGGCTGCGGGGTGTGCAGAGGGGAGTCTCAGCGATGAGATCAAATCTGCCATCTGCCGAAAATGCTCCTCATCTCTGCGCTGTGCACGCCGTCTTTCCGTACGCAGCTCTCGCCGCAATTGTCGGACGGTGTCCTCAGTTGAGGCCTCGCTTCCTGACGAGGCTTCATCAGCTGAGGGTGGACTTCAGGTTGTAAGGCTGCAGTCCTTGTGGTCCATTCAGCAGCTTGGGCAGCGGCGCGGGCTCGTGCGGCGCGGGCTGCTGTGCTGGTGGTGGGTCTCGGTGCCTCAGTGCTACCGGCGGGGTTTTCCAGGTCTCCGAGTTGTCCCGAAGGATCCTGGAATCCGGGGGCGCTATGCCTGCCGCCCCGGGTGTTGTGAGATCATCCTGTCCAGGCGTTGACGTTCCGTCAGACGTGCTCTTCCCAGAGCGTAGGGAAGGCGCCATCCTTGGCGCTGCTTCTGAATGGATCCGGCTCGTGAAGGACCAACTTATGTACCCGACGTAATCAGGTACACAAGTAAACTGTATAGGGGGCGGTCCCAATCTGTGAGATGCTCAAAGGGGTCGTCTCGTTGTAAGGGAGACGACGGGTTCAGCTGTAGGGCCTCGGCTTTCAAGTGAAGATGCTGCGGGTCTGGTCCAGAGAGAGGTGTAGTCAGGCGGTCCCGGGGGGGCAGGCGATGGTCAAATAAAAGTCAGGAGTCAAGTTGAAGGCGATGTCAGGGCGAAGATGAGTCAAGGTGAATGGTACTGGTGGAGGATGCTGGTGATCTGCCTTTTCTCCCATTATTGCGCAATATTTCATTGCCTTGGGAGCGCACAGCCGAGGCGTAAGAGCGATGTATGGGAGGATTTAGCATCCTCTTTCGCTCTCTCCCCGGCCGGCTGGCAATTTTGTGGGACAGATTTTAGCAATCTGTCCCCTTCTCCCTCCACCAGCTTTCACCTCAACTTTATCTCGCCCCTCTATCATTTTTTTATTAAGCTCACAAATACATATCAAAATACAGTTTACAAATAATGGTGCCCGTTTTTTGCGGGTTTTTGCCTATAACTATTTTTATTCTAACATTTATATATTTAAATTTACATGTTATACAGAGCGCGTGGTCAGGCCGTCACAATGGAATAGTTTATTGTTTTGTGATATCAGCCTGACTCCCGCAATAGAGGTCAAAGGTTACCATTATTATTACATACAGAGTTGAACCGAGTTGTGCCGAGCGCGCAATTGGTTGGGCTTTGCGCCCGCTAGGCATGGGCTGACCGGATGTTCGGTTCGCGGTCACGCTCGAGCCAGCCTTGGGCTAGCGTTTTAACGCTGGGCTGGGCAGACGCCCATTGCATAATCTGCCGTGTTATGAGAAGGAGCTTACTGACTCTAGCATGAAGTTAAGTTATAAGACAAAAACACGAATTTAGTATGACAAATTAGAACAAATATTTGAAGTTAATTTTGACTCTAATTCTAACGATTCAATCATGATTTTACGTACATCTTATTACTAAATTATTCACCCACGGATTTATAATTTCCGCGGCATAGTGCGTCCGACACATTGATGAGGGCACTGTCATCGTGGCTATCGCGTCCGACACAGCATCTAACCTAAAAAACCGTTTAGTTGTGTCAAGTTTAGTGGCAAAATAAAAAATGTGGGCGGAGTCCCGCCGTTAACCAGCGAAGATAGCCAGCTTAAGATCATTGCGACAGTATATAGAAGCTTTCCAAGAAATTTGTTGTCTCTTTCTCTCTCATGGTGTACGATGTAAAAACACGGAAACGGTGATTTATTACAATTTCGGATGGGTTGGGTAAAACAAATTAGCTATCCCTCCATATATTGTTACTTCAAGGTATTATCTATGCGATAAGAAAAGGAGTGGAAGCGATTTAAAAGTTTAACTAAAACCTTTCTCTAGTTGGGTGGAATACCACATTTTTTAAAGTGAAGCTTTTAGAATATTACTGATATGACCTTTTATCAATTCAGAGAGTAGTACTTGCGTTACATTTGAAACTCAAGACCTTTGCCTCGCTAATGGCTGTCAACGAATGTTATCATTGGTATAATCATTGTCATTGTAGCGTAATTATTCATTTTTACATTTAATGAAGACGTCTGTCATTTTATAAAGGCCGAATCAAAATAATGAATTCGTGTAATAAGCGAGATGGGGAAGTTCCATTAAATGTCTAATTTAATAAGAGACAATACGAAAATAAAATGTACACAAAGAAAAATCAAGTGAGGCTTTGAGACTGTCAAATTATAAATACACTCTTGAAAAAGCGAAGGAAAATACGATAAATCGTACAGAGAACTTTTACAGAATCATAAACGCATTAATTAATATTTACTGATATGGATTAATTTGTTTGTAAGGTTATGGTGTTGGAGCTATGGATATCATCGGAGGCCCACCAACTTGATACATGTCTCAATGTATATTTAAAAAATAAATAAGATGTAATATTGTCGCTGGAAGAACAAAAGGGCTTAAGCTGACACTTTGGTAAAAAATGAGTTAAATATGCAGTTTTGATTAGTTTTTTTTTGCATCGATGCTCTGACTCTCGTTTAATCCTGAAGAGTTTTGTGGATCTTTAGCCTTCTAAAATATATTTACCATTTGGGAGAAGGCTTGACTCAAGCGAGACAAGTTCGAGACTTTTTTTAGGGGCTTGTCGCTTCAGGTAACTCAGTGAGCATTGAGTTAACTTTTTTTTTTCAAAATCCAACCAGGTACTGAAGACTTGTAAATTTTATTGTAAAACAAAAAAAAACTATAAAGTGCTCTGGGGTAAACTTCCCAAAATGACGCTTCAGCCCTTTTACCCTTTCGGCGACGATATAGTCAAATGACTAATCTCCCTATAGAACTTACCCATCAAGACATATAAGAACTACGACGGTCAGTGACCTGTTCAAAGGTGAACATAAATAATTACGATATAAATAAGAACTTTGTACCAATCAGCGGAGCGGTAAATTATCCATTAAGCCGACAGAGAAACATCCCACAAAAGATACGCGTGGAAAATCCGCTGGCGAAAATTAATGCATGACAAGAATAACATCGGTTCAAAGTTCAAACTCATAGTGCCAAATAAAAATAAACGTAGTTACGGCCGGTATTGTATTATCCATAATGCCAGGTTGCCAATAGAGAAATAATATAATGAACAGTAACATAACATGCCGATATCTCTGTCTGCCCGTTAACGTGATGCTATCAGGAAGAATTATTGGTAAGGTATGACTGTCTGATAAAGCTGTCTGACACTCAAATTTTCACAATAACGGGTGTTTGGTGTAATAATTTGCACGCGGAATGTGAATATCTACAAATAACGTAACGGTAATGTTACTTTATCGGATGTGCGTTTTTGTAATTTTATCTACAAGTTGGTTGTAATACGTTGTATACGGATACAAATTTCGTAAAAAAAAACACATTATCTAGTGGCTACCTAGCTGTATGTGGCACGTTAATTTGAATAATGTGGCTATCAAATTTAACGATAGTGATTGTCGGTTAGGTATATGTGTGTATTATAATACCGGACCTTAAACCATCGAATCGACGAAATAAGACAAATCGTTAGTAGCACATTCAAAAGAAGAATATATGGAGTTAATAATGTTGATATTTAATGTACCCCATACACGAAACATCGTCGGGAAAGCTGTGATAAACGCAGCTTTTATTTAGTTCCTACAAAACATGTTTTAGTGTGTACACATTTCTTAAACTGCAGGACATAAAACCCAGGAAAAAGTTCCAAGATACGAGGGGGGTAAATCGCATATGTCCGCTATAAAACTCGGCAAATATGTTACGCCCTCGCAAGAGTGAGGCGACATTTGCAGCTTTTACGACTTGTGTCGCCGAGGTATCACTGTTCGATGCTGTTTACCTTCCGGCCATATAGGAGGTCCTAGGAAGGTAAAGCCGAAAGGTAAAACGAAACAGCATATTAAATTTGTGCTTCAAATTGTGATCGATGCACCACTGAGAAATTCAGGAGTAAGCTTAAGAACATGCTTGGAGGAAGTTATAACTACAATGCAAGTGGAACTCATGAGTGATTAAGTTCAAAATTACCCTTAATAGGTCAGCACCAAAAAATACACATTTGTTGGTTTTCTAGTACAAGCCAAACTACACATTATTTACCTGTCAATTCTTTACGGGTAGTTAGGAAAATGTCTAAGGTTTTCAATGAATACAATTATTTAACAGTAATATTTATAATTAATTTTGAAATGCATACTAGAATTTTGGGTAAAAGGTTCAAAAATACCTTTGCTGGTTTTAAGACTGCATCTTTTACTGACATTTTACTATATTTTTCGTAGAATTTAAAAAAATTACAGCTTAAAATTTTTGTTCACTGGAAACTACCCATGTAGAATTTACACATAAATCAAGTACAGTTTTATTTGTATTAGAATGCTACAAAGTGACGATTATCGTAATTCTTGGGTGCTGGCCCTTAAGTAGTTTTGTCATTAACCGTATATTACTCCACTGAGTTCTTTCTGAATTTTAAGTCATTACTTGAAGCCAGGTTATAAATTTCATTAGAAATTGGAAACTTACGAGTTCTTTGTTAAGTTTCCTTTTTACTGCAGTAAATTATTCCGCCGTTCATTGTTTTAAAATATTAAATATTAAATAAAGTGAAAACTGGCACAAAAAAATAGCAAGTTCCGTTGCGATCCATTTTTACATCTAAATTAGATTTATGACCCGACTTTTCTCGATATCTCTGGGCAATTTTTTTAATTTATTCTACAATTGAAAAATATGCAGCCAACAATACATTGCTTAGTGAATATTTCAAAGATAATTATGTTCATGGTTTAAATGATGTTCCGATCTGAAAATGGTTGCGTTGACCTAAAAATTCCAGATGGAAAAAACAGTGCAAATTTCATGATTCCAGAGCTCACCATTCGATAGTTTTAGTGTACTTCAGATAATTTATAGGTTATATGTTCAATTTGTAAAGCTTCTTTTTTTATATGATTCAGTTGAATTCAGAGTTCACAAAAACGACGCTATACAAATTATCCAAATATTATTATTATTATTAATTAAATTTAATATTATTATTATTTAGTTTTGCTAGTTTCAGTTTTTTTGTTTTTAGTGACAGCTGTTTCGGCGTGTAAGGCCACTATCAAACTGTGGTTAGGTCACATGGAAACGACTTATTTATATGATTTTGGTTCCTTGTTTAATTACTAATTACGTTAGAAACCAAATTATCACTTCAGATAAGAGAATTCCGCTGAATGTTTAAGAATATATTTTTAAGCATGTTCTATAGATAAACGAGTAATTTAACCTTCACACTAACAAAATTCCCGGTTCAAAGTTAAGATTCTCCTAGCAGCCCTTCAGGTAGTTTTTGTTCCGAGCCTGACATAGACATACTGTAACAGATTTGACTACAAATATATTTTTTAGTACAAAAAATATACACGCTAAGAACATTATTAAACCTTTCCAACCCGGTGGTGGTTAGTGGTTAGTCAACCCTCCACAAAACTGATACGTGCGTAATATAATATGCATGCGTCAGCCTTTGAATAATGATCTGAAAACATAACCCGTGTTATACATAGTAAATGACTAATCCGGTAACGGCCTAAACATTAAACACACTAACAAGCCCTCTACCTTTGCCGTGCCTCGAGAGGGCTGAAAAAGAGTTTGAAATATACCTACACGAAAAAATAATTAACTATGGTCCTGAGGTAAAATATCACACAATTTATAATTCTCTCTCGGCGGGTTGTTTTGGCGCCTGGCGGTGTCATGCACAGTTTAACTGTCAGATTCCACGAGCCTCGTAATTTACGTGAAGTTCCCTTTCAAGCGCGCACTAAGTAGATATCTAGTAAAATGTATTTCGTAATATTCAAACGTGTGAGTTTGTCGGGCGTTTTGGTACCCATACCAACATACAACCTTGAAGTAACAATATATGGAGGGATAGCTAATTTGTTTTACCCAACCCATCCGAAATTGTAATAAATCACTTTTTCAGAGTTTTTACATCGTACACCATGAGAGAGAAAGAGACAACAAATTTCTTGGACCGCTTCTATATACTGTCGTAATGATCTTAAGCTGGCTATTTTCGCCGGTTAACGATGGGACTCCGCCCACATTTTTAATTTTGCCACTAAACTTGACACAATCAAACGGTTTTTTAGGTTAGATGCTATATTTTTGTTGATAAAAATACTGTGAAAAAGTGGCTATACGAATACACAAAAACATTATGTCGATATGTGATATGAATGGATGTATAAATACCGTAGCCTTAGTCTTAGCCGCGCCCATTTGCGGCGAGTCATGTTAAAATCATCAAAAACAAGTCCAAAACTGACTTTACTGCCTTAGCTTGGGCTACCTCTTGTATACTCTAAGCATACAACTGAGTAATCTGTACTTCATCACGATAATTCGTAACTTGGTTGTGGTACACCGTGTATTGAGAGGAAAAAAACCGCGTTCACACGCACAACTTCGCTGTGTACAATGGCGGTCTTATTTAACTTTCGCTAATCGGTACAGTTAGGGAATCCATTTGGGAGGGTTAACCTCAGCAAGTTCGAGACATTAGCGAAGTTGTGTTTTAGGATTGTAATTTTGTGCATTTCACTGTGTATAAGAAATGATTTATTCCCAATAATATGAAATAGTAAATAGTTAATTATTATATTTTCATAGAAAGCAATTACTTTGTGGTTTTATATATTTAAATAATAATAATAAATTATTTCAGAAGGTATGCAGGAGTAGTGCAATGCAATACCTTCCATAATTGATAATTATAAATAGTTACAATCATAATAAAATACAAGTTGTGATACACACAATAATAATAATAAAAAAATTACTTATTAAAAATTAACAAAATAACTTTGTACGTATACGACCACGTATAAGACCACGTGTATTATTATTTTTTTTTTAAATCGATCGGTTTCGCTGGACCTAAGCATCATCAGGGTACAAAATTAAACAAAAAAAAAAAACAAAATGTGCGGTTATATATACATACAGAGGGAGAACAAAATATAAAATAAAATAACAGAACGATGAGAAAACAATATAATAACATTTACATTATAACAAAGGAACAGAGAGAAAGAGACAGATAATATGAATTGAAAGAGACAAAACGTCAACTGAGAAGGTGATTAAAAAATAATGATAAATATTATGAGCTTACTGGAAATATACCTAATATTAGACTACTGGACAAATTTATCTGATTGTTAACAATACGACTATTAATTTTAATGGATTTCTTTATTTCTAGTGCTTATAAATTATTTAAGCTGATACCATGATCATTCTTATGAAGAATATGAGCACCGGCGCTTTTATTGAAGGTATGATCTTCTATGAATTCAGAAAAATCGTGGTTATTTAAACATCTAAAATGTTATTTGATTCTGATATTGACATTACGGGTTGTTTTACCAATATGAAATGCAGAACACTCACTACAAACCAATTTATAAATTCCTATCAGGGAAAAGAGGTTTTGGTTTTCTTATTTGGTGATTTAATCCGTGATGAAAAAATGTTGGATAGCGCTAAATGTTTTGCACTTTACTTTAGATCTCATATTTTACTTGACTTATCTAGCCGCAACTACAAAATAATGGATACAACGGTGGTTAAACTGTGTACAAAAGGCAACCCATTTCAAAAATGTTTGACAGGTGGAATTGCTGCGTTTGTTCTTACGGCATAAATGTTCTTAAGTTAGCATTTTCTTCGTAAGCCACACTCGACTATTCTATTTACGATTGCTAGAAAACGTGGTTAGTTGTCTAAGCTAGTGGTTTATGTGCCCCCGATCCCATTGGTGTTTCATATTTAATATCGTTACAAATGGACGAGTCATGACCAAGGCTGGCAAAATAACATACGATAATGGAAAGCTGCACTGGATCTACAGTACTTTTAAGAAAAAACCTGATAAAAATAACCAGAGTTTCCAATAAGATGAAATTATTAAGCATATCGTCGCAGGAAAGGCAAAAGGGCTGAAGTGCCATTTCGGGAAGTTTACACCAGAGCAAGTTTTTTTGTTGTTTTACAATAAAAGTCTTCAGTACCTGTTTGAATTTGAAAAAAAGTTAACTCAGGTAACTCAATGCTCTCACTGAGTTATCTGAAGCGACAAAAAGCAAAAAAATAGTCCCAAACTTGTATCGCTTGAGTCGAGCCTTCTCCCAAACGGGGAATATATTTAAGATGGCTGAAGGACCACAAAAGTCTTCAGAATCAAACGAAAGTCAGAGCTTTCTATGCAGAAAAAAAACTGCATATTTAACTCATTTTTGACAAAAGTGTCGCTTAAGCCCTTTTGCCTTTCCAGCAACGACATAATAAACATGCGCAAGTTAGTGATATTAGAAGTAAGAATCGAGATAAATAGACGTCGCTCTGTTCAAATGATATACATAACAAAATAGAAGTTGGCGTTTAAATAGCGGTGGACATTTAAAAAAATAACTTTCTACGAGGTTAATGCTAAATTGTTTCAGACAAAAACATGCTATCTTCAGGTTATACAATATACAGTTGTTATACTATCTCGACAGAGGCACGGTTATGTCCGAAACTGGTTGGCTTTAAACAGAAAGTGAGAGGGATTCAAAAAGACAAATTAATATATTTTAAGCTACTACGTCCTTAAAATAATTTCCAACAATAATTAAGTCACTTGAAAAGCTTACTTGTGTCCCGCGGGAATTTTTTTTTTCAGACATTCAGACTGTCGCTCTTATTTATTAGCATAGTGTTTGGAGGCTCTATTTTGTAGGCACTAAGCCCAGCCACACAGCCTCCATCCTTCCGCTTCCGTCTTCCTCTAGTTAGGAGTAGGGAAACTTTTTCGGGTTATTACTTCTAAAAATGTTTATGTACTACGATATTACCCCCTAGACTTTTGAGGAAAAGCTTACACATTGCTATAAAATTATTTTAAGATATTTATCTCGATGTTTACGCCACAGGAAAAAAATAATAAAACGTAAATCGGTTTGCCTGTGTTACAGCAAAAACGCTTGAACGGCTCCAGTCCTAAAAATTTAAAAGACAGCCCAACTATTTGAAAAGCGCAAAATCACTTCAATTGTGAGCTGTGAGCTTTAAAATATCAATTTGACTGCTTAAAAATAGAAAAAAAAAATCAGTTGATCAATTTTTTTATGCGGGTACTGTACTCAGCTTTACCCCTTGATTCATCTCTCATCTTAACTAGAAATATGAAGGCTTTAATCCTGTAAAGGTCATGGTAATAACATGAGATTTACTGCTTGTTGTATTTAAACAACACTTACCATCACTTTTATATGTATATTAAATTTATTTGTTTGTAGATATTACGACATCTATTTTGGTCCATCTGTTACTGCTCATAAGTGCTTAGTATATTAGAAATAGTTAGGAAGCAGGCGAATCCTCAATAATTAATATTGTTTATTTATTAGTGTCTGTATCTGTGTTTTCTCCAAAATAAAAAAAGGACGAAGATTTAGAGAAAATTGTGTTGAAACTTGTGAGAAACCGGGAATAAATTTTTAGTATAGGAAGGTATGAAAAAATGGTACAAAACATAATTTCCATAACTAGTTACGTTTAGTGAATAATATTGTGTGCTACCTAAAACGTGTTAGTTTAACCTTACCACTGATATTTTAGTTTTTACCCCATTTTGGGTAATTTATCCTGGTTCTCGGCTCCTGCTCCAGATGGCATCTAGTTGCCACTTTTCTCTCTCGCGAGGGTGGCCGGTGTGATTAATTGATAAACTTTAATGTAACCACTACAAGGGCCACATCTTTACTGGCTTTAAGAGGGTAATTGTGTTTGGAAAATAACCGAGTATGATATACTTTTTAAATAAGTTATTTAGCTACCCATCAACCGCCTAATAAGAAAGAAAATATGAAACATATGAATAAATATTCATATTTTCGTAGAAAGCAATCACTTTGTGGTTTGACATATTTAAAGAAATGAAAAAATAACTTTGTATACGATCACGGATATTATTTTAGCACTAGAAATAAAGAAATTTATACAAATTAATAGTCATATTCTTAATAATCAGGAGAATTTGTTCAGTATTCCAATATTAGGTATATTTCTTGCAAACTCATAAAATTTATCATTATTAATCACCTTTTTTAAATGCCAACAATTTCCCGGTGTTTGTAATTTTTTGCCATGAGCAATATATAGTTAAGTCGGAGAATTCTCAACATTATCGGCGTGTCTAGGAAATTCTAAGCATCCGCCGAATTGAACAGAGCACAGAGTTCAAAGACTTCTAGATGATTATCTATTGCCTTTGTCAGGTTCCACACTTCCACCCCATCGAGTATTGAGAAAACGTAGAATCTGACCATTCGCCGACGGAGTTCGAGATTAATATCTCTACTGCAGTAGAGAATTATATTCGTCTCTATGAATCATTGATTTTGCTTTATTGGCTAAATTCCCATTGATCATAAAGCCAAATTCTCAAATAACGCAACTGTATATTTACTTATTATTCTAGTAATCATGCCTACTTTTAAAGTTAGGACTGAAATAGTTTTTTTTTAAACTTATAAGCCTTAAGCCTCAGCACCTGAAATTCCGCTAAACGTCACTTTGTAGCATTCTAATACGAGCAATACTACAAATGATTAATCTGTAAATTTTATAAAGGTAGTAAGGAAAATGTCTAAGGTTTCCAGTGAATGAAGTATTTAAATTGTAATATTTAAAATTCTATGAAAAACATACAAAATGTCACAAAAAGATGCAGTTTGAAAACCAACGAAGGCATTTTTAAACGTTTTACCTAATATTCTAGTATGCATTTTATAAAGAATTTAAAATATTACAGTAAAAGAATTGCATTCACTGGAAACCTTAGGCATTTTTCTAACTACCCATTTAGAATTAACAGATACATAATTTGTAGTATTGCTTGTATTAGAAAGTCAAAAAGTTTGTTTTTTTGGGTACTGACCCTTAAGAAAAATCAGATAATAAGTATGTTGCTGGTCGTAGCAAAAACTCCCGAAGTGAGCTCTGGTATTATGAAATTAACACAGCTTTAACTGTTTGATGTTTTGGATGATTCAAAGTCTTTTCTATCATGAGCTATGAAATATCAAGTAAATACTTTAAAAAAGAGAAGGCGCCATGCTACTTGTCTTGAATTTTTCAATTGTTAAATAATAAAATAAAAATATAGAAACTTGGGCGAAGCCGGATAGTAACTATTAAGGTCAAACCGCACTAGCGCGTCAGCGGCGCTGCGCGTCACTTTTCTGTTCACCGTGCCGCGCAATGCAGCGCCGCTCTGGTGCGGCTTGCTTCATACGAAACAGTGAAAACATATTTCGTGGTGAAGCGACGCGCCGTGCAGTGCAGCGCCGCTGACGCGCTAGTGCGGTTTGACCGTAATACCCAATAAATACTCAAGGTACATTAACAAATTTGAAACCATGCTGTATGTTATCAGCATTTCGTATTGTTTTCGAATAAAACTAGGCTTATTTTTAGAGCGGCTTCTCGGAAGCTGGAATGAAATTTCATTGCTCGACAGATGAGAAAAACTAAAATCTGCTGTAACAAGAGAACGTTGGCAGCGGAGGCGGACTGACTGAAAAAACAAGGTATATTTAGCGCTTCTAAAACCTTTGAACTTGGATTTCTTTAGAAGCATTTAATCATCCAGTTTGTGAGAAAAAATAAGACGCGGAGTCAGCACTTGGAATTTGGAACCTTTGCCTACGCAGAAAACTTACAACAAATGAGCTAATCCAATCTTTTGACGCCGTGATAAAAAATTTGCTCGACGGAGGCGTTGATAATCGAATGTTAACTCAAAATTATTTCCTTTGTGAGTACGTACGCACATTTGTACGAGTGAGAACTTTTCAAATTTGGACTTTAAGAATGTGTTCAGAAAATTATCAAATTGAAAAAAAATCTTTTCAAATCCCTACCTACTTAATATAGTTAGTCCATATATGAGGGGCTTAGAAGCAAAGGCAGCAATCTCCTTCATTTTAAATTATTTCTTGGAAAGTTGATTTAACGTTTAATGCACTTTTCTTTTGTGAATATGTTGATTAATTTAGAGATAATTGTTTCAAATTGTTCCTAGTTTAATGTGCACTAACATTTTTGTACACTTCATTCTCCATTTCTTTATAATAATCATTCAAAAGTTGACAATGCTACAGAACCGTTTTTGGAGATTGCTGCCTTTGCTTCTAAACCCCTCATATACAGATGTTATTCTATATTTTAAATGGGTTGATTATGTAAAGCAACTAACAGTTTTTCTTGGCAAGTTTAAAATTTTTTTTTTTAGTGAATACCGCACAAGAGTCCTAACTGCTCCCAACCGTCTGGATCCAGTAGGACTAAGGTGTTCCCAATTAGGGTATGCTGTTAGGTTGAAGGTAGTGGGGAGGGGAAGGAGATGAGCAATAGGAAGGCTGAGAAGTACCTGGCTATTCAAAGCTGGTCACCATACCAAAGCCATTTCAAATGGTGGTCTTTCACCAGGGCGATACAGAGAGTATCTACCAATCTGTAACGTGCCGCAAACATACTATATATTATTTTATATTTATCAAATATGTTGTGACGCATATTAATTAAATAAAATTTATTTGCGCACGCCGGGTTTGAACCCGCGACCTTTGGATTCGTGGCCGAGCGTCATACCACTCGACCATGTAGGCCATCAAATTAAAAAAAAAGTCTAGTCACATACCGTGATTTTTCACGGGTAACAAGTTATTATTATAAAAATCAAGGGCTTTTGCAACGGTATCCAATTAAATTATGAACAATTCATATCCAACCTACTTTTTAAATATTCGAAATGTTTGAATATTGAATAGTTGACAGAGATGGGTAACTTATTTACTTGTATAATGAATGTACGTACACATAAGATATAAATAAAAATTCAAATAAAACATATGACGTAGGTAGTTAAAATAACTTATTTTTGAAAAGAGGTTTGAAAAGCAGCTGGAATCAGAGCTAAAAATCGAATCAAACGTAATTTTGTTATATTCCTTTGTGGATTATCGACCCGCTACATCACAATTAGGGAATCCTAATCGTTTTTCCGTTACCAGGAAAACCTTTATTCTGGGTTATATATAACCAAACTCAGGTGGTAATTGAAAATCGTGAAGCTGGTATAATTAAGGGATAAGTATCGAAATACGCTTTCAAAACCTAATTAGGTAGGTTCACATTGGGAAATAAACCTTTCGAAAATAAATTCCGATATATTATTTATACAATAATACAAAGGTAAAAAATATTCTAGGAGGTACGCAAGGGATCCAGGGTTGGTGCAATGCAATATATGAGAATGATACAACAAACAAGAGAAAAAATATGATGAAAAAAAACGTATGTACGAGTACCTACGGCTTGACAAGAAATGGTAAAAATTCAACAAAGTGGACCTAATTTAACATCTAATAAATGACTTATTTGATGAAAATGAAATAACAACTTTGGATAAGACCACAGATTTTATTTTATTTTTTATGACCGACCGGTTTTGCTTAGCCTCAGCATCGTCAGGGTACAAAATTAAACTAAACAGAAAATACAAAGTGTGCTGTTATATATATATCCCTCCACACAGCATCCCCTAAGATGACATAGGCCCTGAGGGAAATTATATCCCTCAAGGCCTCCTGTGTAGAGTTATTGTAAAAAAATACATACAGAAGGAGAACACAATATTAAATAAAATAAGAGAACAAACAATAGAATTACACTTAAAATTATAACAAAGGAACAGAGATAAAGAGACAGACAATATGAAATGAAAGAGGCGAAACGTCAACTGAGAAGGTTATAAAAGAATAGTGAGATTTTTTTAGGAGTTTGCAGGAAATATACTTAATATTGTACTACTGGACAAATTTAACTGATTATTAAGAATATGACTATTAATTTGAATGGTTTTCTTTACTTCTAGTGCTTCTAAATGATTTAATCTATTGCCATGACCATTTTTGTAAAGAATAAGAGCACCACTGCTTTTACTGAAGGTGTTATATTTTTCAATAAGATGATTGGCGAATTCTGAAGACCCGTAATTATTTAAATAATGATATTTACACTTAAAAAAATACAAAAACCACATCATCTCGCTTACAAGGCGTTAAATGAATAATCGGTTTGTATATATAATTTTTCTTACAATATGACGTACATCTAACATACCTGTATTCGAAAAGTACAAATAAACACCGCGTATAGATAATGTGAATAACATACAATCGGGCCATCGCGCGTTTTTAAAGATACATTATTTTTGCTTTGAACTATCTTGGAGTTGCCAGTTAAACGGTTGCAACGCCCCTCCAATATATTTCAACATTTTCTTGTTGGTTTTTCTCCTGTTTCCAGAGAGCCTTTAATGAGGACTTTATCCAGGCAGCAATGGCATTGTTAATAGAATGTATAAATTACAAATGTGTAGAATGTTGAATATTACACGTTTTACAAGAATGCGTTAGTAAAAAGGAGTAGAAATATCTGTTGCTATATTTCCGTGCATTCATCTACGCCGTAGCCAGCGTTACCCCAGCAAGCTCTCCAGTCCCCGGGGCTACGTGAAAGTAATGGAAATGCTACGTTCGCTCCGACACGAATCTTTAGCTACCATTATATCATTATAAGACACAAGCACAGCTCTTCAGAATACATGTGAACATGTATAATGTACAATGAAGTGATAAACTATAGTAACCGCAACTATGTATTTTAAGGTACCTCGGGTGATTTTCACAAAAAAAAACAGCGCTATAAAAATTTACAAAATATTATTAATATATAGAGATAATAATATCGAAATGTTGGCACAGCAATTGACGGACCTAACAAACAAAACAAACTTAACTTGTTCATGGGAAAATATTAAAGTAGAGATTACTCTGATAATAATCTAATACTGAAACAATATTTAGATTATATTTATATTCTCATCGATACGTAATTTATTTAAATGGTTTACTATTCTGGTTAGTAACATACGTTGCTATTTTGCGTACAATATATTATCCCTTCGTTGATTAAAAACATAAATATGATTTGAATATTTAATTTTTGGTATTTTTTTGGAGAATGAAATATTAACTATATAAGAACGAAGAATCGTTTCCCGAGAGTAAGAAATCGATAAATTAATAAGGATAACGGAGCCTACTTAAAGTAATGTTATCACATATTTACCATAAATGATTTCAGAAAATCATGTCGTATAAAGTAACGTAGAAGCGTTCACGAAATATTGCTAAGCATTTTGCCTATATCATGGAGCTACAAACCCTTATAATATAGGGGTGGCGTTTGCATTTGATGACTTTGCAAATTAACTGTTCTTGACGACTTGATTATTTAAATAAATACTTCAGAATCTAACCATAGCGAGTTTATCAAAATGGCTACAACACGTATACAAAATAATTACAATCAATTAATAAAGACACTTATAGGAGGTACTAATAAATCATTCACAGATCGCTAATTAAATCAGATAATATCAGAGTTTTCACCAAGGGTCGTGACGAAATCATAAGTTCAGAACGTAAAATGTGCACCGGTGGCATTGTACGCTTTAGGTACGTACTGCTCACCAAGATAAGATATTTCCTCACGTACTAGTGTGGCATTGTACGCTTTAGGTACGTACTGCTCACCAAGATAAGATATTTCCTCACGTACTAGTGTGGCATTGTACGCTTTAGGTACGTACTGCTCACCAAGATAAGATATTTCCTCACGAACTAGTGTGGCATTGTATGCTTTAGGTACGTACTGCTCATTAGGATAACATATTTCAGTTTTCTTCAAAATGTTCCCATAATGATACGAAATCATAATATGATACGAAATCAAAATATGAAAACGTATGATGCATAGGTGCTTCTAAAGAGCAATTCAAGATTATTGTTCGTATGCTTAAATCACTTATGAGAAGTTGTAAGTAATTTTCAGATAAATCAGGTTATCTCAGAATATTAAAAAAACTTTTAGATTTAAAAAAAAAGTAACTTTGTTTTGACACCACTTTATTAGGTACATATACCAACCGGTTTCGGCTCTACCTGAACCTTCTTCAGGGTTGAAAAAATATGTAATACATAATGATATATATATATATATATATATATATATATATATATATATATATATACATATACCAACCGGTTGGTATATGTATCTAATAAAGTGGTGTCAAAACAAAGTAACTTTTATTTAAAATTTAATTATGTCTTACCACAAAGTGAGTGCTTCATGTCAAAGTTCAAAAACTTTTAGATTATCGCATCGTTTAACAAACTTAGGCCTAGTGGTTCGAACCACTGTCACATTTAACACTGTCGAAAATTGATTATCGCCATTATGATTTTTTTTCAAATGATTGCCCCGTTAACCAGCGATTCTCGGCCCGTTTCAGCATTTGATAAAATTATGATCAGGTATCAAGCATTATCACTAAGGCCTAAATGTCCTTGCGAAAAATGTGGCATTTCACCTAAACGCAGTCGATATTTGTATTTATTATTTCCTAACATAGATGGTATAAACATCATGGCGCCTCAGGTTCTACACGCTCCGCGATTTAATCTTGAAGCATGGTCCCAATTTGGAAAGTCATGATTTCCAACATCTCAGGCGCTTTCACGAATCACGAAATCCAAGTCACGGCAAAATTAACCCGTTCCCCGCGAGCCCTCGCGTCTAGATTGTATCGTGGCGGGATTCGTTTCGCCAACAGGTTAACATGCATACACATTAGGGTGGGCAGGTGTTGTGTGGCAGGAAAACAAACATGATTAAAAATTTTAAAATTAAAACTCAAAATTCAAAAAATCTTTTTTCAGTCAACATTTTTTTTTCTTCCATTTTCGCAGTTGGATCGTGGACGATGTGGACCCATTGGTTCGCATAGTATGCAACTCCAGGGGTCCCTGTCTTGCGCTACTTCAGTATACTCAGATAAGAAACAACTATTTGATCATAGATTAGTAAGAAAATGCCGATAAATTATCTTCGTGAACAAAAATATGATTTCGAATTCATATATTTTTTTAAACGAGTGGAACACCGACAGAATTATATAATTATTACGTTTTATTTCTTCTGGTGCCCTCTCCTGTCCCATGTTGGCTTTGATCAAGGATATTCTCACCCTGCAGACTCAGCAGAACTGTACTCGTACCAGTTATACAGGTTTTGAAGCCATAAAGCATGTCTTATCACACACTTATTAATTAATTAAATCAAACGTGAAGATGAATTATTGTGATATCCCAAAAGCATAGGAATTAATTATATGTTTATAGGTACCTCTAGGTTGCGCGATCAAAGTTGACGCAAACAACACTCACTTAGAATTGTGTGTATTGGTGCATAAAACGTCAGTGAGAAACAGTATTTTGTCCTGCTTACGTTTACTTATTGTATTTAGCGAAAAAGAGACGAAAAGGGTAAAACATTGCCCCAATTTGAATAGGTACTTGAATACTTTTATAATGTGCTCTTTTTATTATTTAAAAATTAGATTTTTTAAATTTAACTGGATTTTCTTTTCTGAAATAAAAAAAATAAGGTTTGAAACATGTATGCAAGCAATGCATCTATGTGAGTATTGTGTTCGTGTTAACTTTGGCTGCGGTACCTAAACCGTCTAATTGAGTAATACAATATAATACGTGTGTGCACTGTTGTATTTTTTGAGTTGTGCGTAGCAAGAAATGGTGAAGTTTCGAAGGTAATAATAAAACCAAAACGAAAATAATCTACACATTGACCCCTTGGAATAACAAGATTCCATCTGAAACCGCACTGCTGTGCCATAATAAACTCTTTAGTAGCTTTCTATAGACTCCATTATCGCATGACATTGCCGTGTCAGATGAAACCTTGTTATTCCAAGGGGTCATGTAAAATTGTTTGTCAAGGGAGTGCGTACATTTTCAAAAGAAAAGAGGTTTCTTGTTTGTTCAGCCTCTGAAACTCGAAATTTCAAACACAATACACGCAATTGTATGTAAGTGGGCTACAGCTTAACATAATATTTAGTCTAATAAGGGAGTTCGCCACAGTTCCCTGTTAATCAAATTTTAGTTCTCGGAAACACAGGATTGCAAGACGGGGCTAGTTGTTGTTTAGTTCATTATTCATCCGTCAATTCAGAAAGGTCGGCGCTTCTGTCAATTGAGTTTTGATTAATGCACAGTTCTCCAGCTGAGAGAATGAACAGACAAACGACACACCACTGTGTACAGTGACGTTGTGCCGAAGAGAGATTTTTATGAGGAAATGCGATAAAGACTCGGGTTTCTTAATAAATTTAACTCCTATACATGTCGGAGTCACGAAGAAAAATGCGGGGTGTAGATAAAAGAGACGCTATTTTTAACAGGGCCAATAGTAAATTATTGAAAATCAATAGAGGGCAAAAGCTCACATTTACGAATGACCTTTGAGACAATGCCAAGTTTGTCTGTCTAGTTTGTCTATCCAAATCACTAAAAGAGGGTGCGATATCGAGATTAGAACGAATAGAATGTCGGAAAGTTCTCAGAGGCGACTGATCAAAATTTGAAACGATCGGCAGCAATAAAAATAAAATATCAGTAATTTTTTTGTGTGCTCGTATAAACCGCATTTTAGGATGGTACTTTTCATTTCAAACAGTGCAATTCTACTTTGAAATTTTTGATTGAGGTTGTTGAAGATTTGTATTGTGGTCGTAGCTATACAATAGATCAATCGTTTATTAAGTCTAAGCTAACATCTGGTGAAAGTAGGTACCCGGCAATTTACGTAGGAAAATATGTGGATAACCAACCAGTTGTTAGGTTACTGCCAGTCAAACCGATTTCGCATTTAGCGAGAGCGGTATATTACCATGTGTGGTGGGAGGATTAATATTCACTATAAAGGATCGGTTACACAAACCCTTCATTTGCCTTATGAAAATACAAAAAACATCGTAACTTTTTATTTGTACCCTAGTGAAATCATATACTGTATTTATTTAAATATTAAGAAATAATTTTGTTTTAAGCCACTTTATTTATACACATATAACAATTCGACCGGTTTCGGTTAAACTTAACCTTCTTCAGGAACGTATACATATAAACCATTTTTTTATATGTATACGTTTATATGTATACGTTCCTGAAGAAGGTTAAGTTTAACCGAAACCGGTCGAATTGTTATATGTGTATAAATAAAGTGGCTTAAAACAAAATTATTTTTTATTTAAATTATAATGTCAAGCTACAAAGTGATTGCTTCCTTCGATAATTAAATATTAAGACTTTTTCCGTATATTTTCATGAGTAATCACCCCCATGGAGTTACCACCCTGAAACACAGTGTATTCGGAGAAAGAAAAAGGAAAAATTCAAAGCCCTAGGAGATGGATCTCCTGGAAAGCCCACAGGAAAAACGAGTTCATCTCAAAGCAATTCATTATCCTAGTATTTCTCTTCAACGTCTTCCAACTCCCGTTTACATTATCAGTTGACTAATTTTGTATTTTTCGCTCCTCATGTGATATATGAGTTTCCTTATTTTTTTAAATATTTTGTGAAATTTTAATTATAATCCGCAGAGTAATAGCACATTTCAACCAAACAAAAAAAAGAGAGATAATAACCTACATTCCGTAATGAATTATTAAAACCTTCAATGGTGTTAGTCTCTGCCGAGTGTAGTTTGTTTCGTAGACTACAAGTTAATTAATGGCGGAGTGTGGAATGAACGGTTTCCGAATACAAAGGTAGTGAATTTATCAACAATCATTGTGACGTGTACCTCGCGTGTGGATAGATTAATTATCTTCAGGTGTAATAACTTAAAAAAGCGACAGCAAAACCTTTTGACTGATTGGACACAATGAAAATATAGGCATTATTGAGATTGGAATAATTTGGTTATCTTCTCGAGTCCAAGCAACTAACCAATATTTTTTGCCAAATAACACATTGATATTGATATTTTCTTTTCGCAACAACATCATACTTTTTTATAATTGTATGTTGATTTATAGAGATAATTTGATCGTTACCCATTTGACGGCCTCCATGGTCGAGTAGTAAGACGCTCGACTACTTTTTTTTCTTCTTTTTTTTATATGAATACTGCACAAGAGTCTCAACTGCTCCCAACCGTTTAGACTATGGCATCCCCAAATAAGGTCTGTTGTGATGCTGATAGTAGTGGGGAGGGGAAGGAGATTGGAAAGAGGAAGGTTGGGAAGTACCTGGCTATTCAGATCTGGTCACCAAACACGTCTAAAGCCATTTCAAGCAACGTTTCGATTCTAAATGGTGGTCTTTCATCAAGGCGATACTTAAGAGTATCTACCACTCTGGAACGTGCCGCAAATATAATTTTTTTATTATTTTTACATTAATTAAATGTGTTATGACACATATTAATTAAATAAAAGTTATTGGCGCACGCCGGGTTTGAACCCGCGACCTTTGGATTCGTAGTCGAGCGTCTTACCACTCGACCATGGAGGCCGTCAACCGAATCCAAAGGTCGCGGGTTCAAACCCGGCGTGCGCCAATAACTTTTATTTAATTAATTTGTGTCATAACACATTTAATTCATTTCAAAATAATAAAAAGTATATTTGCGGCACGTTCCAGAGTCGAATTCAGAATCGAAACGTTGCTTGAAATGGCTTTAGCCGTGTTTGTTGACCAAATCTGAATAGCCAAGTACTTCCCAACCTTCCTCTTCCCAATCTCCTTCCTCTCCACACTACTATCAGCCTCACAACATACGCTGTTTGGGGATGCCATAGACTAAGCGGTTAGGAGCTGTTGAGACTCTTGTGCAGTATTCATATATAAGAAAAGGTATGTCAAATGGACTAAAATGTACAAATAGTTTACAGATCAACCTTTTGTAACGCTTCACTAAAGTCAAGGTGATCGATATGTATATTCCAGACAATTAACTAAGGCAAGGCCAGAACAGATTGTTCGGGATTCTGATCTGCAGGACCGATCTGCTATAGGTCGTGCTGGTTGGAAGCTGTCTTTAAAAAAATAAAAACACTGACGCATTTAAGGTAAATGATGATATCTTCAAACCGATAGTTAGTAAACTAACTACTGAATTAGTAAACTTATACACCTAAAAGTAGAGTATATAGACAACTTTAATATATTTTTATTTATACTTATGTTAATTTAAATAATAATAATAATAATATTTGGACGATTTGTATAGCGCCGTTTTTGTGAAAAATCACCTCAAGGGCGCTGTACAGATCTTTCTTTCTATCATTACATATTAATTCCTAGTTTAAATAAGAAAATATACAGGAACATACTTACCTGGCAGGTCCCATCAGATAGACACAACTATTAACTTAAAATTATGATTATTATTTTAATTTAATTTAATTTAATTTTAATTTTAATTTTAATTTTAATTTTAATTTTAATTTTAATTTTAATTTTAATTTTAATTTTAATTTTAATTTTAATTTTAATTTTAATTTTAATTTTAATTTTAATTTTAATTTTTAATTTTAATTTTAATTTTAATTTTAATTTTAATTTTAATTTTATTTTTTATTTTTATTTTATTTTTTCCCGATGCATGGGAACGAAATTAAAAGAATGGACTTGAATTTTTCATGTAGTACAGGAATTTTAAAGAAGTAATTTGTGAAATATCCTACTTATTTGGCGAAAATAACAAGAAAGACTAAAACACGTCAGGCAGCTGCGAAAGCGCCACGACATATCTTAAATTATATATGTTAAAGATTTTATATTTTTGTAAAAAGCAATCACTTTGTGGTTTGACATTTAATATTAAGTTTACCGGAAACATACCTAAT
The DNA here is from genome assembly GCA_022651775.1 of Drusus annulatus. NCBI lineage: Eukaryota > Metazoa > Arthropoda > Insecta > Trichoptera > Limnephilidae > Drusus > Drusus annulatus. Next base: position 91,118 of record JAGWCC010000783.1, read on the forward strand.
GTTAGACTACCGGATAAATTTACCTGATTATTAAGAATTTGAAATATCATAAAAAATAAAATAATATCCGTGGGCTTATACACAAACAAAGTTATTTTTTAAGTTTATTTAAAGATTGTATTTTAAAAATTTGACTAATCAGGTTGATGGATTCTAAATAAAACAACTTGTTTGGTTTTCACCTTTTGTCTATTATCCAGTCCCAACCTATATCTCCGTCAGTTTGCTCTTTGATTTTTTCTGTGACCAGCCTTAAAACAAATCGGCGACGGTGTCGCTCTCAACGGGCAAAAGTTTCACAACCCGCTCCTGACGAGACAGCGGGTATATTCGCGGTTATTCGTCTTCAATCGTTCGTCGCAGTAAGTGCCTCCAGGGACATCGCCTCTTTTCGTCTTTCGTCATTCGCATCACACCTGTCTCTGGAGGACGCATCAAATTTCGTCATCCATCACTCGGGGCAGCCGGCCGTTTCCTCTCAAGGACCTCAGGTGAGCAAACTGGCTTAAATCCTCATTTTATCCACAATATACAATCAAATCTTCCATCAAGTATCATTCGTTTTACAGTCCATTTTAATTTCACAATTCATCCGAAGCTGAAACGTTTTCGGCGTTTATCGCAGTTTTCGGATCGCACAGAGGTTCTCCGAAAGTTATTCTACCCTTACTCCCTTTTTACCTCCCAGACCTCCCGAATAACATTTACCAAAATCGGAGGTGCTATAAAACCAAAAGAATCCTTAGCAGATAAAAATTGAATAGAACTCCTAAAAATATATTTAATGACTTATTTGGAAAAGTGAAATATGGCAGTCATTAATTTTTTGCTTAAGGTATTGTCATTTTTGAGGGAAGAAAAGATTAAAAGAGGAATAATAATAAAAAAAAACATCATTATTTATAAAGAAAGAATATCGCTGATTTATTTTATACAAAACGACGAAAAAAAATCGTAAAGCATAAGAATATTGAATTCTTTTGACAAATATTAAAAGAGAGAACGAAAAATACACTAGAAACTTTCGGTTACCTACAAAAATATTAGTTATATAACTTAGGTGTATTCACTGACATTAATTGAATTCACATCTGTTCGAATCTTAAGGTAATGCTACTACTCGTGTTATCTCTCAATGTCTTTGATTTTTATCGTTTACTTTTGTTCGTTATATCAAAATTTCAATATTTTTTTAAGTACATATTTTTGTCTTTTATATCGCTTACGTAACGAATCCATAGTTATTCAATCTATCACAATTGTACAATGTATTGTTGTTACAGTTATTTATAGTAAACTTAACAGAAACAGTGTTGCGTTTACAAAGTAACCCGCAAAATATATTAGACAATAAAACATTTGACGTCCTGGTGTCATAAAATAAAACTTTGAAGAGCCTTACTACATTGTCGGTCGGTAGCTGAGTGGGCACACGCGTCGGATTCCCACCCGGGCGTCGTGCGTTCAATCCCTTTGCTGGCAAAGTCCTCCATCATTGCACAAGCAACATCTTCCGCTTCTTATGATGGCAGTAGGAGTTTTTTTTTTAAAAATATTGTCAGGTTATTCGTAACCCGGGAAAGTTTGTCTTTCTTTTTAGTAAATAAAATAAAATAAAAATACAGAAACAGGTGGACGAACAATATTCTGGCGGAAGAATCTCCGATGATGAAACAGTTGGAGTAGGACTTAAAGCGACTACCTCTTGACTTACTCTTGAAACATGATGTTGCCTAACCTATTATGAGAGATACGTGACGTAGAAGAAAGATTTGCCCGATAAATCAAATTTAAACATAACAATTCTAAAAAAAAGCACTAGAAATATTAATAAAGGTGTTTGATCTTTTTAATATTTACTATATCGCTGTGTTAGTTCGACACTATAACAAGTCATTTTTGAATTTTTTTTTTTGACTTATTGTTGTTTGCTGATTCCTTATAACATAACCATCAAAAGACACCCATAAGTCAAATATTAAATTTTCTTGACTTGTTATAGTATTGAACTAGCACAGCGATATATTACCCTGATAGTAGCTAAACTAACAATAGGAGAAGGCACCCGAAGACGAAGAATGATGTGTCTATCTTGAAATGTTGAAAAATACGTTAATTAATTGTTTAATAGTGAATACTGCACTAGAGTCCCAACTGCTCCCAACCGTATAGAGTCTTTGAGACTATGGAATTCCCAATCAGAGTATGTTGTGAGGTTGAAGTTAGTGGGGAGGTGTAGGATATGGGAAGGGAAAGGTTGGTAAGTACCTGGCTATTCAGATCTGGTCACGAAACACGGCTAAAGCCATTTCAAGCAACGTTTCGATTCTGAATGGTGGTTTTTTACCAGGGCGTTACTTAGAGAATCTACCACTCTGGTGAATTCAAATGAACTTAACCTAACGTATCACCTGAAGCACTCAAATTAACCTTCTCATTAAAAAAAGTAATAAATATGAATTAATAAAGCGAGTGCTGGATCGCATTAATTATTTAATGAAGATTTATTGTGTTTACTTTGAATGTTAAAAAACACTGAAAGTCCCGAATTACAAGAGTGATAAATTATCCAAAAAAATATTCTTTTGAAACAAGCCGCTTTTCGGCAGAATGGATTACACCAAAATGGATAAGCTTTTAAAACGTCACATAAATTACTTCCCAATATGAAAATGTTATCCGTTTACGTTATGGTTGGCAGCATTTATACACAGACCCAAAGGTCGTGGTTTGGGGACCATATAATAATATTTGACACATTTTAGAGGAGGGTCTTTCCCAAAAAGCGATAAAATATTAAAGCGCTGACAAAAACTATCACGCCATTTCCATGTCCCGCCGGGCAAATATTACGAAAAAGCACCACAAATTTGAAAATTTAATCTCGCGCGCCCACCCGTCCAACTTTTCCTACACATTGTTTCAATAAAGATATCAACAATTTTGTTGACACTTTTCGCCCATTTCGGCTTACAAAACATTTTTGAAAATCATTCAATTTGATTCACAACGCACATCATAACTCAAAGTGATAGTTTATCCTTCAAAGATACATTTTATGGTTGCTGTAGTGAATATGTTTTAAAGTTATGTAAAAAATTGATACGAAGACTTCAGGTTGAGGTGGTTCATACTTACTTCGCATATTTTTTATTTTTTTACATTTTAATGGTTCTCGTTATACGTCGATTTTAGGCCCGTTTCAGCTTTTGAACAAATTGCGATTGATAATAATAATTGATGTTGTTGTAGCGGAAAACGTTTTTTATTAAGATTTTTCAGCAAGCCGTGCAGTGCACCACTAAAACTGAAAAATCCTGAAAGTCTTCATACAAAAAAAAAAACATTTTCGGCTACAAAAAAACAACAATAACGCCGTATTTTTCAATTTTAAGATCTTAACAAGATGGCTCTTGCAAAGTATAACAGGAAAAACGGTGCGGTCAAAAATAAATAAGTGAAAGTAAGTTACAATGGTTTTTAAATCATACATTCATATTCAAATGGAATTCCACTACAAATTATTTAAAAAATTATAAATAATGTTATACAGTATTTAGAGATTTAACACTGTTGGGCAGAATTCAAACACCAACAAAAATACATCTAAAAAAACATTATAACTATCCATTATCCCAATTTGACATATTTTGACTCATGACAGCGGGGGTGTAGTTACGGGAGTATGATGTAACAACACGTGCACATGGCATACGATGTGCCCTAGGGGTTATTATTCATGCAGCATGAGAATGTGAAACTGCAAGGAACAAAGACGGGGCGAAGAAGATGAAAAGCAAGTTGCAAGTCTGCAGTGCATGGAAAAGTGTGAGAGTACACTTCATTATCTTCTTTTGACGTAAAGTCAAGGGTAGATTGAAGCACGCTCAGAAGGGAATATTTCCAAAAAGAGCATTTTTTAACATTTCACTGTATGTCGTATTAAAAAAAATAAAACCACGATAGAGCTATGGATCAATCAAAGAATGATTTACTTTAATAAATAAAATAACATTCATTTCACTTTTCTACAATTTATCCAAGAAAAGTCAGGAGCAAATCGTATCTTTAAGTTATCTCCTGTAATGCGAAGGTATCCATAAAGTACCACTGACTAAACTTAAGTAATCCAATCTTACCCAAACAACCCAACCTAACCTACATCTGGATGCATTTAAAGAAACCTTACCTAAGTTACAACTGAATATAACCAAACTAACCAAACATAACTTACCACATGGCTAATTAAATGTACCAGCCTCCGTGTAATAAAAATATATTGCCAGAAGATTGTTATTATTTTTTGTGATCTTTGACCATTGCAGAATGTTGAAGGGGTGTAGGAAAAAGCGATGAGAATGAAGAGAATGAATGAGAAGGGGAAGGTTGGGTATGAAGATCTGGTTACTACACATAGTTAAATTAATTTTAAGGATTTTTTCGATTGTTAAATGAGATCTTTCGCCAAGGCGATACTTAGACTACATACATTTCACGTGGGAAATCACTAATAAGCCCTCATTGCTGCGCTATGGACCTCGTTAGTTAAAAGTTAAATTACAAAAATAAATCATACTTCAATTAAATCTCAATTCCTCCAAATGTGTAAATCGTTCTAAATTGATTATAACAACGAAGTAACACAAAAGCGAGTAAATAATTCAATTAATAACAGTTTTTGTTAAATATTTCCCTTGATATCGGAATGGCGTCTAGAGATTACTCAGACATTATTACCATTCGGCAAAGTAGGCAAAATTCTTCGAGAGCATTTAGCTTTAAAAGCTTGCATAAATTTGGGCGGTAATCTCGTGCCCGAGCTTCGCTGCGGAGTATGAATATTCATAATAAACATTGTAGCGTCGCCTTTTAAAGGCTCTCTCAATAGAAAAAGCTCGCCATACACCGTGGTGAATACTATTTTAACTTATAGACACAGGGGATGATGCAGAAATTCGTAACTTTTTAAATAAACTAAAATTAAATACACACACACAAAACTAGTCAATGACACTTTCTATTTTTATAATGGACTTGTTCTGGTAGTTTTTTCAAACGCGGTGGTTTGGAGGTGAAGTAGTCGTCAAGAAAATTTGAAATTCGAAGCTTAATTGTAAAAAACTGGTTATACATTTATGATTCAAAGTATTGTCCATCGCTGGCCAAGTAGTAACTTAATTTTATGTTTCGGGCAACGTACGAATCTCGCATCGAAAAAACTGGTCATCTTTTGAAGCGATCCACAAATTGATCCAATTTTTTACTTCTTCATGAGACCGAAAGTGTTGGTTAGCCAGGTCGTATGCCGTTGGTCGAAACAAGTGATAGTCGGAGAGAGCAACGTCTGGAGAATACGGCGGGTGGAGTAGAAGCGATGGACAATACTTTAAATCTTAAATGTAAAACCAGTTTTTTACAATAAAACCTCGAATATCGGAAAATAGGACGGAAGCAAAGTTGTACACCTAATACAAATATATTAGGAATATATTTGTATATATAGGAATATTGTTATTGTCAACTTCAGAATGCAGGTGTTATGTTTATTTTCCTCTATATTATAATATTTTAACTTTAAACTTTCATATCAACACAGGCTACCCTAGTGAGAGGAGGGGCTTGCGTTTTGCATTTTTTTTATAATTTTGAGTATAAATAAATCTAAAAATTAATTACATGCATGATAAGCTACACATACACACCTGGCTCGCGGTCTGAAACAATCTCCCGCGTGTATGGCCTACTTTACTTTATAAAGGAAGGCACGAAGAGCATCCGCGATAAACGAACGGAAGGGGGAAATAAATTTCACCCGCGACAAATAATAAATTGGAAATAAGAAAAGTTACTTTGGAGATTATTTACGAGTGGTTCGAAAGATAAATAAGGGATGTGAAAGAGGCAATTTTATGCCAAAGGGAGTTAATAACATAAATATCTTATAAGGGATGAAAAACAAATTGTAAATTTCACTTAAAATGGCGCCTGGGGCAAAGTATCTCGTATGCCCGTGAGATTTTTATTATACCTATTTCATTATTACCTGCATCATCCTATTCCCTCCTTATCATTGGTGAGTAGGTTTAAATAAAAGATTGGTAAAAGGACACAAAACACAGTCTACAAAATTTAAAAACCAAAACAAAAAAGCCCTACGGTAGCAAAAGGCAGCCCGCTCACTGGGTAAAAAAGATTATCTCCTCATATATGCACCTCTAACCACAGTTGACACAAAAGAGGGAGAAATATTCCTTGCCACTGTTCAAAATGTTTTACAATACGATATATATTATATTATTATCTTCATAATAATATCGCACTGAAACTTTTCCCTATTTTGCTGTTTACCTTAGGATCTGCATCATACTAGGGGGTGGTGTGTGGTGGTTTTAAAAGGAAAAGATAAAATTAAGCTGGTTTTTAAAGAGATCTGTAATCTAGGAGGAAGAAAACTCAAAATTCGGCAAGTAATTGCTGCTTTGAGTGAGGTTCAGCAAAATAACAAACAGCGTATTCAGCACAAAAGCGTACCATTGTCATGAGTCATACATATTATAATCCTACTTATCGTGATATTAAAGGGGTATATTTTCCCGGAACAAAGATCAACACAATGACAAATGGTCAACTTTGGCTGAATGTAAAATTAGCCAGCCAATGTTGCAAACTGCGCAGTAAAGTTATCACCAAACAATAAATTGAAAAATGGTGTCAGATAATGCCAAGGCAGTGAAGGCGGCAAGGGCCTAAATGCCATTTGAAGGTAGGGTTCTGAAAGGGCACACTCGGTGCAAATGTTAATGGAGGCTACGTCGATAGTTGATACGGATCGCTGCTGCGTATTTTTGCACGTTTATGTGCGCCCGGTACATTTTTATTGTTGTAAATCTAATCTGGTATGACCAAGTCGATTAAGTATTGAGAGGTCAGAAAGATACAAAGGTTTCCAGGATATATGTTTGGTAATCTCTGAAATCAAATGAATCACTGCATACCAGTGGCGTGCCGCAACTTTTGGAAGATTTTTACAATATTCCAGATTTTTTTTTTATATCATAAGTTTTAATCATTTCTACACGACCCCCGTGGTCTGCATAAATAATTATACCTACATGTTATTCAAATGTACTAACGCACCGTTAAAATAAATATTTATATACGTATATATATATGATTAATTAATAAAGGTATAACTGAAACGTTTATTGTTAATTGATATTAGTATTGCATGTCTAGATGACTAGAAGTTGCTATTTGTGTTTTTCTTGTGTACGTTATCTTCTTCTTCGTCTTCCACTCCTATTAGAGTTTGCCTAGGATCGTTGATATCGCATTTGAGAATGCATTTCAGGACATCGCATGCTGCAGTCAAACCATCGCAGGAGTAATATCGTCGCTGGAAAGGCAAAAGGGCTAAAGCGACAATTTGGTCAAAAATGATTTAAATATGCAGTTATGATCAGTTTTTTTTCTGCATCGAATGTTCTGACTCTCGTTTGATTCTGAAGACTTTTGTGGCCCTTCAGGCATCTAAAATATATTTACCATTTGGGAAAAGGCTCGACTCAAGCGACACAAGTTTGGGACTTTTTCAGCTTTTTGTCGCTTCAGGTAACTCAGTGAGAACATTGAGTTACCTGAAACATCCTATTTTTTTCAAAATCCAACCAGGTACTGAAGACTTAATTTTATTGTAAAAGAAAATAAACTTAAAAGTGCTCTGGTGTAAACATTCCAAAATCGCGATTCAGTCCTTTTGCCTTTCCGGTGACGATATGTTGCGTAGAAAGATAATATTTTTAAATCGGAAAAAATCTATCTGTATTTTCATTTTGGAATTATATGGAACATAGTGTTTTTTGACAAAATCTACAAGACGCGTGGAAAGGGCTTTATTAAGAGAAGTTTGAGTATGGTAAATAAAATGTAAAGCAGAAAAAAATTGCTAAAAGCTAATCTGATTCTTAAAAGCGCGATATCCTGGCAGATTTTTTTAAAACAAAAGTTAATCTTCGAAAAGCCATAGTACTCTCCTGACGGCGTGAATAATGTAGGCATTAAATAGAAATTGGTATAAAACTTTTTTGGCAGAATGCGGCGAAAATAATTTATTTCAAGTCGGCGAGTAATTGGCAAAGGTTGGCCACATGTTTGGAATTCCACCAAATTGAATGTGAAAGTCTACGCGGAAAAACTATTTCTTTCAATCGTAATATACCAATTGCGTGTTGTAAATGATCGGCTACAAATGTCATTCAATATACAACTTGCAAGGTGAGACCCGGGACGAAGGCTGGAATACATAATTACAAAATAGAGTAATTGTATACACCAGTGGCGTGCTGTGACTTTTCCTCCGATCCCGTTTATACCCGAAATATTTACACATTTGTTTTATATGAAAAAGTCTTACAAGAAAGATACGCCTATCAGATTTTTTTTAATATAGGAATCACGAAAATCTAAAAAACAGTTCTCTCTTTATTTATAAACTAACGGACTATTGTACACTTACAAAAAAAAATCACAACACAAAATAAGGGAATATAATAAAGGGAAAAAAAGCAACAGAGAAAGAACAGCACATACGAGTACATATTATTAAATGAAGCAATGACAAAAATAGGACAAAATATACATTAGAAAGAACATTCAAGTCAAAGCCAAGGTGGTGTCAATGTTTTGGTAGAGTCGTAAAGAATGACAAAAATCATTTAGACTGGTACCGAAAATTTCAAGACGTATTTACGTATTTATACGTAATACATACGTAGTAATAAAAACAGAGAGAATAGAAGCGTTCAAAAATTATTTTTTACTTCCCAATATTGGAGGTGCCATAAACATGGCTGTGTTTTTATATGTGCATTTATTTGGAGGCACACAATTTATGAATTACGAAATATAAACCCGTCAGGATAATCCGCGAAGAATAATAAAACAGTTTGATCACTTTCCTGAATATTGAGAACAATGGCTATAATCCTGTACCGCAAGACGAGACTAAGTCGTAGGCAAGGATTAAATTTAACAATTTGGAGATGAACGAGTGAGCGGAGATAGGTACCTAAAAACCACCGGCAAATAATGTATAGAATTTTTTTATACCGTTTTACAGCTTGACAGTGATATCTTCACAGGCAACGGGAACTAAAAGCACCATGTTTTTTTGTTATTCGGTCGCCTAAATATTTTCTATTCGGTTACTTCAAGCATACCGACTGTGTTTAGGTCAAAGGTGTTATTCCACATTTTTTGCAAGCAAATTTAGGCCTAGTGGTTTGAACCTGTCACATTTTGCACTGTCGTGAATCGATGATTAACCACATTATGATTTTTTACCATAACCACTTCGAATAATTTATTAATCATTTGATCAAATTATGATCAGGTCTCAAGCATAACAGCATAACCGTTATGTTATCACTAATACCTAAATTTCCTTGAAAAATGTGGAATAACGCCTTTCACCTAAATAGAGTCGATATGGTTTATACATTTCAATATCTTATAACCAGCACTTCGAACCTACATCCTATTGATTTAATTCGTTCATAAAATTATTGATTTACGCCTCAAAGATCTCATTTTTGTCGCATTTTCAGTCTACTTTCGTCCTAATCTCAGCCAGTTCCACGCTTCACTGTCAAACACCAAGATTTGTATCATAAGTCAGTTTACTGTGGGCAGTTAGCCTTTAGTTAGACAACTTTTCGTTTCTGTCAGACATTTTTTCCCATATTCACGAAATCTTACTTACTTGGATTAAATCATTTATTTAGTATTTATTTATTTATTTATTAACTTTTTTCTTTTTACATTACCTACCTCAATAGGTCATAAGAACCTGTTCTGAGGTAAATGACACTGAGTACAAGTAGAAATTTATAAAAAAAATGATGATATTTGTTACACAATGTTTGTCATGGTGAAGAATTTCAAGTGCTATTTTAGGAGGTCTTCAATTTCCTTGCGGTCCTTACTCTAACTAACTAACTAACTAACCATCACGCCGTTTCCCCGCAGGGGTAGGCAGAGAGGACGGACCGCCATATAACTCTGTCTTGGCACACACTCCTTGCTTCATTTACATTCATACATCGTCTCATACATACTCTTCTGTTATTCTGATTCTTCACATGACCCGATTCAAGTATTTGATTTACTTGATCGTGCCATGTCTTTCTCGGGCGTCCTCGACTTCTTCTTCCATTCACTTTCGCATTATATATTCTTTTCACACTCCTTTCTTCGTTCATTCGCTCTACATGCCCAAACCATCTAAGCGTCCCTTTCTTGATCCTATTCATTACGCTCACATCAGCCTTGCATTCTTTCCGGATATCCACATTTTTAATACGATCATACATGGTTTTACCGCACATACGTCTCAAAGATCTCATTTCCACAGCATTCAGTCTACTTTCATCCTTCCTCTGCCAGTTCCATGCCTCACTGCCATACATCAGGGTTGGTATAAGTACTCCGTTGTGGACTGCTAGCTTCGCTTCTTTGGACAATTTCTTATTTGCGCCAACAGCGTTCAGTCCTCCATTAATGGAGTTTCCTGCATTCACCCTTCTTTCAATATCCTTATCAGCCTTTCCGTCTTTCGTAAACATACTTCCTAAATACACAAACTCATCCACTTGCTCCAAGTATTCATCATTCACAACTATATTGCACGCTGTTTTCGTACTCTCTCTTTCAAACACCATGACTTTGGACTTACTTACATTCATCATCAACTCATTTTGCATACATACTTGGTTCATCCTAGACACGAGAAACTGTAGATCTTCCATACTGTCAGCAATCAGCACCGCATCGTCCTTACTCGTTAGCCATTTAGTAATGTTTTGATTAAAGGAATACAAATTGGTGATGGCTACAGTCTGTGGTGGGAGTTTGTTGTAAGCGTGAGGCGCGATGTACATATGGTGTCTTTGTTCAAAAGCTGTATTGTATTTAGGTACTAAAATCATTTCAATCACAGAATCAATAAAAAATGGTTGATTTATCCAAGATACCATCTAGGTATACAATATGTGGTCTGGTAGAACTTTGAATACCATTACAAAGATGGCAGCCTACATAGGAAGAAATAGAAAAATAACATTAATAATTTTCAATGAAGTGTGAGATCGATTAAAATGCCAGTTTCTAATAAAGTCTCGGTAGATCAATTGGCAGGGGCGTTACTCCCGGGTAGAGTAGAGGTTCCGAGTTCGAGTCTCAGTCGCGACCGTTATTATTTTTAGTGTCTGGTTTTTTTTTGTTTCATATTTGCGTTGAAGATTATTGATGTTATTTCAATAATTAAAATCAAAAGTGAAAGCATAAAGCTTTATAGTTAATTCTAATTTAACATTTTAGAATCAGTTATAGTTTATTTCATCACGGCCACATGCTTAAAAGTTATAAGAGAAACAGTCACATTAAACGAAACTTGGACATCTCCAGGCGAGTCTTATGAGATTTTCATCTTGTAGTTCAGAAGGTACTTGTAAACTTCTTAGATTTCAGCACGTAGAAGACATTCATGAACTTAAATGTGAGCATAATGGGAGAGCACTTTTCAACCATTTCAGATCACTTTTAGGATCGCAGAGTGGAAAAGCGCCGTTATATTAAAACGGTGCGTGGTTCACATGCGGTTGAACATAGGGTATTGCAGAACTCAGCCGACAGATTTTAGCCAGCGATTCCTGAAGTTATTTTAAGTAAAAAATGTTAATGGTATTATGGTCCCCGGTGACTTATTTCATCATCACGTAGACTTAAAACTTATTCAAAATCTGGCCAAGTCGGGCTATTAGCTTAACCGAATCGAAAATTTTCCCAAGAAACATTGGTGATGAAAGAACTTCTGAATTTCAGCAATAAATACTTCATTAACACATAAGGGTCAACACCCAAAAATACACACTTTTTAACTTTCTAATACAAGCAATGCTACAAAAGATTTATGTGTTAATTCTATACGGGAGCTTAGGAAAATGTCAGTAAACGGTATTTTTTTAAAATTTATTTTTAATAATAATTCCACACAGGAGGCCTTGAGGGAAATAATTTTCCAAAGGCCTATGCTATCTTTGGGGATGCTGTGTGGGGGGGTCTTTTTGAGGTAAGGAAGGAGTGAACCTGGGTCTTGAATAGGCCATATTGAAGGAGGGAGAAAATACAGAGGCCGGCAAATCGTTCCATAGCCGAGCTGTTGAAAATAATAACGAGTCGTAAAAGCGACCCGTTCTCATGTATTGAATGTCAACCGTGTACAAATACAAGTTCCTTGAAGCATCTTTCATTGAAATAACTGTAGAACAAGAACAGCATTCCAACCTGACGTATGTAATCCAAAGATTGCAATCCATTTGTTAAGATAGGAGAATCTATTAAAGGGACCGCCCGTTTCTGCACATAATCAAGGGTTTTTTTCATGGTTTTATGAAATGCATACTGGAATTTTAGGTAATAGGTTCGAAAATGGCTGTTTTCGTTTTCAAACTGCACCGTTTACTGAAATGTTGGTATGTTTTTCCAAGAATTTGAAAGATTGCAGCATATTTTTTTTTATTTACTGGAAACCTAAGACATTTTTCTCACTGCCCACGTAGAACTTACAGATAAATCATGTGCAGTATTGCTTATATTAGAACGCTACAAAGTTGCCTCAAGCGCCATTTTGGGTGCTGAGCCTTAAAAGCCTAGCTTTTCCTAGAAATTGGTGTGTAAAAAACGCAAGACTATTTTTCTTTGTTTCGCGAAGCACTAAAATATTACAGTAAGAACTCGAAAACGAGTCCACAAATTCAATAAAGCGGATTCCGGACACGAGATCGCACGCTTAAGGCAATCCCGCAGTGGACGGCGAGCGGCGGCACGCGCGCTGGGATTTATGGGTGCTGACCAGGGCGAAGTTGGGCCTAGCCTGGCCTTGTCCTGTGAGCTGGGTTCGAAACTAAAACGGAAACTTGCACCGATTTTAAAATTGATTAAAAATATATTTAAACGTAATAAGATAGTTTAACGTGATAAAATATTTGTTGATATAAGAGTATGATGCCTACCATATGTCATGTTAGAGAGTACGAAAACAGCGTGCAATATAGTTGTGAATAAAGAATGCTTGGAGCAAGTGGATGAGTTTGAGTATTTAGGAAGTTTGTTTACAAGAGATGGAAAGGCCGATAAGGATATTAAAAGAAGTGTGAATGCAGGAAACTCCATTAATGGAAGACTGAACGCTATTGACACAAATAGAAAAAAATGTCCAAAGAACCAAGCTAGCAGTCCAAAATGGAGTGCTTACACCAACCCTGATGTATGGCAGTGAGGCATGGAACTAGCTGAGGAAGAATGAAAGTAGCCTGAATGCTGTAGAAATTAGATCCCTGAGGCGTTTAGATGGTTTGAGCATGTAGAGCGGATGAACGAAGAAAGGAGTGTGAGAAGAATATATGACACGAAAGTGAATGGTAGAAGCAGTCGGGACGTCCGAGGAGGACATGACTCGCAGGTGATCAATGTTTAATAAAAAATTATAGACCAATCAGTATACTTTCATGTTTTGCTAAGGTTTTTGAATCTCTAATATATAATAATATTTTTTCTCACTTTAAGCCCTTTCTCTGCACTAGACAACATGGGTTTGTTCCTCACAGATCTATCAATTAAAATCTTTTAGAATTTTGTAATTATGTCTGTAATTCATTTAATGAAAGATTACAAGTTGATGCAATTTATACTGATTTCCAAAAAGCTTTTGATAAAGTTAACCACTCCATCTTACTAAATAAGCTTGATCAAATAGGAATACATGGAGATCTTTTTCGCTGGGTGAAATCATATTTGTATAACAGAACACAACTAGTACTCATTAATGGATACAAATCATCCCATATAGTTGTAACTTCTGGTGTACCACAGGGATCGAATCTTGGCCCCCTACTTTTTCTCATATTCATAAATGACCTTGGTTCAAAATTACACTGTGATTATGCCTTTTTGCTGATGACCTTAAAATTTTTCGTAAAATTAAGTCGATCTCCGATCATCAATTGCTTCAGAATGACCTCAACACACTCAATAACTGGTGTATTGACAATGATATGCACTTAAATGTTGATAAATGTTACACTTTAAACTTCACTCGAAATAGAATTACAAAGAACTTTTCCTACGTCATTAATAATACTATCCTTAATAAAGTTTCTTCGATAAAAGATCTAGGAATCACTCTTGATTCTAAATTCATATTTGATGTTCACATTAACGACATTAAGTGTAAATCATTCAAAAATGATGGGATTTATTCACAGAATATGTAAACCATTCAAGGACCCACAATCAATTCTAACCCTTTACAACAGCTTGGTTAGAAGTAAATTGGAATATGGTAGCACTATTTGGAATCCTAATTACCACAAGTATGTAAACACTGTTGAATCTGTTCAAAAAAAAATGCTAAGAATGTTATCTTTCAAATGTGGTCTACATGACCATCTTAGATCATATGATGCACGCCTTGAATACTTTAACATGGATACACTGAAAACTAGAAGGCAATTAACTGAGTTGATATGTTTACATAAAATAATTCACGGTCATCTCGACACTGCAATATGTCTTAGCGCTATTGAAATTAATGTACCCAATGCTCATTGTTTAAGACGCCATAGTACATTCCACCTGAATACATTCAGAAACAATATTGCCTACTTTAGCCCTCTATCGCAAATGTGCCGACTATATAATCTAATAGAGTGTGCTGATGTAGACATTTTTGTTGATGGTCTGTACGGTTTCAGACGGAATGTCATGTTATTGCTTAAAAGGGTGTTAGAGTAATTCCCTAAGTATATTTTGTATGTATCTAGTAGTAATAAGTACAAAAACAACAATTTTTTAAAAATTTAATGTATCTTGTCTATTTGTATTGTATTTAAAAATGATTGTACACTAACTGGTTTTTTTATAACTGGATTTTTTCACGTAAGTGATAACATCTGTTAAAACCCAGTATAAATAAATAAATAAACAAGTAAATCAAACACTTGAGTCAGGCCATGTTAAGAGTCAGACTAACAGAAGAGTATGTAAGGAACGATGTTTGAATGTGCATGAAGCAAAGAGTGTGTGTCAAGACAGAGTTGTATGGCGGTCCATCCTCACTGCCTACCCCTGTGAAGAAACGGCGTGATGGTCAGTTAGTTTATTCCTATGTTCGTACCGCATATGGTTTCCAATCCAAATTTACCTTCAATTTTTTACATACAAGAACCATGTAATTTTAATATTCCATTTTACATTTACAACTTGTGTAAATTTTTACGATTTTAAGCTAAAGAAAATGGAACCTCAAATCTAAAAATACCAACATTTTCAACATGTTTTTATGTCAGTTTGACTGAGAAGTTAATGCATCGTAGGCCTCCATAACTATTTGTAGTACGCCATCGAAGTGCTAAATTAACAATAGCGTCTATTCAAGACTTCGGTGGGGAGATTCTTCTGCATCCGCCCCTTTCTTCCGATAATGCTACCTCAATTTCTAAAAAATCTTTTCCACCCCCTATTCAACAATCTCTGAGGTACCTCCCTTAATAGCGGCACTGCTCTTCAAAACGGCTCGACGACTTCTTCGCCTCCAAACAACCGGATATCTTCAGACGTGTAATAGAAAAACTGCCAGAACGTTAATAGGCAATCGCCAACAATGCAGGGAAAATATTATTATTGATAAATTTACGTATTTTACTTATTTAAAAAAAAACACACACACATATTGACAAAAGCGTCTTGAACTACAACTAGTGCCTTTAATTATTGCGCATGCTCAATAAAAGAGACATTATCAGGGACTTGAGTATTTTTTTTTAAATATCGCACAAATTCCTGACTGGCCTGTAGAACTATGGCGTCCCCAATACGGTCGAGGTTTAAGAAAGGGGTAAGGGGAAGACGATGGAAAATGGAAGGTTATGAGTACCTGTCTATTCAGATTTTATATCTAACTTTTCACTATAAAGATATACCCTCACAAAAAGTATGATTGGGTGTATGGGGGGGCGTTTTTTTTAATTTAATTACTAAGAAACTGTCGTAATGATTTTTTTAAAGTTTTTATCGCATTTTTTATCAATCGTATTTTGAATTCTTTGAGATCATCATTAATCAATCTTATTTTTTCCGGTAAACTATTAAAGAATTTTAGTCCTCGATTTCTTTTTACTTTGCTGACCCATTGTTTTTTTACGTACCGGAATAAGTAACGTGTATTTTTACCTTTGATTTTTTCAATATATATTTTTTATCTACATCAATTTCAAGCAACGTTTCAATTCTGAATTGGTGGTCTTTCACCAGGGTGATACTTAGAGTTTATATATATATATATATATATATATATATATATATATATATATATATATATATATATATATATATATATATATATACGACGATGTTTTAATTGGTTAGTAGACTGTAGTTAGTTTTTTAAATTTAATAATTGCTGTCCGATGTCAACCATCAGACAGCAATTATAAAATTGAAAAACTAACTACAGTCTACCAACCAATTAAAACATCGGAATTTAATTTAATAAATAGCGAGAGAAAAAAAAACATGCGAGTTTCCCATCGGTCTAGTTTCTTTTAATTCGTTTCGAGGATTGTTTGTAAGGTCAGAAGAAGCTGTTAAGCGAAACGTTATTTAATAAGATAACGAGGGGCGGTGGAAAAGCGGAAAAGCGGAAAGGGCCACGTCAGGTCGAGCGGGGAACGAGAGGAAATTGCTGAACAACTGTCAGATGAGGCGGATTGAACGGGAAATCGGAATTGAATCTCTGTTCTTCTACAATAAAAGTTTAACGAGTACAAGTGATTTATTGAGAGAACAAAAAAAACACAGTCACAGTGACAAAGTCGCAATTGCAATAATAGCATATCTTAGTCATACGGCAGAAGCAGTAAGGTTGTGTGATTATTCAATAAAAGGTAAGTTTAAATGGAAAATTGATTTGAATGGAAATTGTTAGTGTAGTTTTATATTTTAGAATTTAAAATGATCCTGCAGTTGAAAGCTTCGTAATGATCATTTTTTTGGTTACATGCGTAGGAGAGTTACAATGGAACTATTAATAGTAGCCTTTAACAATAATTGAATATAAATAATATGTTATATTTTCGTAGAAAGCAATCACTTTTTGATTTGACATATTTAATGAAAATGAATTAATAACTTAGTAGAAGTCCACAGTTTTTATTTTATTTTTTATGACCGACCGGTTTCGCTTAACCTAAGCATCAGCTCTTCTATTAATTTCCCACTGTTCTCTTATTTTATTTTATATTGTGTTCTCCCTCTTTTGTATATATAACCGCACACTTGGTATTTATTGTTTACTTTAATTTTGTACCCTTATGATGCTTAGGCTAAGCGAAATCTAAGGTCATAAAATTAAAATAAAATCTGTGGTCTTATACAAAGATATTATTTCATGTTCATTAAATATTATGTTCATACCATTAAAATTATGTATAGTAAATATAATTTACCTAGTTGTAACCCGTGAAAAATCAAGGGATGTAACTTGACTTGCCAAGAAAATATATTAGTTGCTTTAATTCACCCATTTAAAATATAGAATAATGTCTGCTAAATTACATTATGGGTAGGTACATTAATAAGTAGATAGGGATTTGAAAAGATTCTTTGAAAAAATGATAATTTCATATTTTAATATGGTATAGTATTTTT
Organism: Drusus annulatus; assembly: GCA_022651775.1. Taxonomy (NCBI): domain Eukaryota; kingdom Metazoa; phylum Arthropoda; class Insecta; order Trichoptera; family Limnephilidae; genus Drusus; species Drusus annulatus. The sequence goes on from JAGWCC010000783.1 coordinate 108,881, forward strand.
TCGACATTCGAGGAAGAACTTTGATTAATGTACGGTAATATGCGATGGATGCGTGCAAGATGCATATTTTTCGTTTTATTTTTTAATGTTGTCGACACCAAAATGATATTTTAAATACATTTTTTACTTGTAATAAGCTCAGGTATCGCTGGATAAAGTCTGTCGGATACGCCCTGTAACAACCTGTATCCAAAAGTTTAATAAAAAAATATATTTGAAGGAAAGGGTGTTTTTTCAGATAGGGGTGGCAGTAGGACACGAACTCAAGCAGCGTAAACTGTGAACCCGAAGCGGAAATAACAAACAGCTAAATTCCCAAAGGAAGGAGAAAACGAGTTTGGTCAAAACACATCCGGGTAACTTTAAAGTTTCACGGAAAAACACGATTTCTATTTTAGCTAAGGAAAGGAAAAAAAGGAGTAAATCTAGATTAGCTAGCAGCATTTTGTTTGTAGCATTGTATTAAGCGCATATGGCTGTGAGTGAGCAGGTCACAGGTTTGATTTCCGTCGAGCGTAAAAATGTATAGCATGGTATTTTTACAGCATGTTCATAAATATAAAGTGAGCGCAATCAGTTCATTGTTCAAAAGATTTACTTTAATGTTTAAATAAATATGAATTTCATTATGAGTTTGCTCCACACGTGATTTATTTCTCTTTATCATTTATAAGATATTCTAGGTTTGCTGAAAGAAATAGGATAGTCCGATAAGTGGTGCTATAAAAAAATATTAGTTGTCATTTCAAATACAGGAAAATATCTGCTGAAATACATTATGGGTAGCTACTTTTTTAGGTAGGTAAGGATTAGAATAATTTAAAAATATTTTCAATAATATGGTGAAATGTGTATTGGGCACACCACAAAACCACGCTGAAATTAAAGATTTTGCTATAAAAAACCCTCTGCACAATATTTCTTTGAATGTAGGTAAAATAAATACATTTTGAAATCAATACATTAACCTCTGGTGTGGTGGAGGTGTCAATAGTCACCGGACATTCATCATTATCTTTTCAGGAGTTTTTATCCTTTAAAACCTGTTTTTCGCATATTTTACTTAATCAGAATCGCTTGAAAAAAAAATCTTCAAATTACTTTTTTTAGTGAGATCATCGCCCTTGAGGTGATTTTTCACAAAAATAGAGCTACACAAATCATGAAAATATTATTATTATTATTAATAATGGGAGAAAAAACCAAGTTTCAGAATATAAGCACCTATTCCTGAAAACCCACTAATTCCATTTAACAATTTGAAAAAAATAAATAAACACATTTTCTGAAAAGATGGCATAATTGACAAAAACATAATTTTGTAAAACACAAGTGAGTTATTACGAAACGACAGTCAGCAGGTACGACGGAAATTATACCTTGCGGGAATCCAGCATCCCAGAGGTTAATATTTGCGAGATACTGAAAATCTGTAGCGATTTTCTAGAAAATGATTATTTTAAAAAAATGTTTGAATAGTCGTATTTTATTATCCGGTCGAAGGACCAACATTTTGGTTCAAATTTTCAAAGAGTATTAAGGCTCAGCACCCAAAATGGCGCTAAACGTCACTTTGCAGCATTCTAATACAAGCAATACTGCACATGATTTATCTTTAAATTCTACATGGGCAGTCAAGAAAAAGTCTAAGGTTTCCAGTGAATAAAAAATTTAAACTACTATCATTTAAATTCAATGAAAAAAATACTAAAATGTCAGTATAAGGTGCAATTTTATAACCAGCGCAGCCATTTTCGAACGTTTTACCTAAAATTTCAGTATGCATTTCATAAATAATTTAAAAGATAACTGTTCAAAATTGTATTCACTAGAAACCTTAGACATTCCCTAATTACTAGTACAAAATTGACAGAATAATCATTGGTAGTATTGCTTGTATTAGAAAACCAAAAAGTGTGTATTTTTGAGTGCTAGCCCTTAACGAAACTAGTTTTCATAGAATTAGTGATCTTATTAAAGTTCTATTCAGTGAATTGGCTGACTCAATACCCATAAAATTGCAAATCGAGAGATCGCTACGAGAAGTAAACGGGTAGTTTTCTGAGAAAATACTTTAGCGTAGAAGCGGTTTGGGTGATTACCAAGATTTTCGGTCGATATACGAGTATTGCTCGGCGAAACGTAATGGGATTGATCAAAGTTACTGCCAACTACCTCCGGCGTTCAACTCTGCGTAAAATATTTAAATTTCAGAGAGGCTTTCTTTTTCCCTGAATATAATAACGAGCGATTCGCAAGTTTTAGTATTTTCTTACATTTTAGATTCTCATCCATCATAAGAGTACATACGGCTTGTGAAGGGGATTTGAAAAGAAACACATTTTACTTTGTGAAGCAGAAATATAAAAAAATAGATTAATCCGTTGGAGAGGATACCGTTTAGACATAAGATAAATTAATGAAACATGTTGTCGCTATACAGCCAAAACGGGGTAACCAACAAATGACAAATCGGTGAAGAGGGGAGCTATTTCAAAGTGTTGCTGTTATTTAAACAATTGTGAATATTTTATATGTCATCATATTTATCCTAATAAAACCGATTTCAATCTGTAACTGTAAACGATGCTTACTCAATTTGAGCAGATATTATTTTTCGAAAGTTCAAAGCACCCAAAAATAATTATAAAATTTATATCACTACGAATGTCAATGTTTAAGGTTTATTCGTTCCCCAGTGTAGGTATATAAATAGTACATGTGCAAGATAGTTAGTCTCCGAGTTATTGCAAAAAAAAACAATAAATTGTGTCGGAATCAGATCAAAGGTACCTACTTTGAAATTTACGAGATTATTTTTAATAAAGGGGTAAAATCAGTTATTTTATAGTTTCGTAGATTAGTAGATGTAATTTGGCATTGACGAAGTCCCCCCTGACTAAATAAAAGTATATAATACGTATCTAGGGGGAATGAGTTAATGTGCGCGATAATTGATCTCTGAGTTATTGCTACAATACATTATGCCGATTACAGCGAAGAGGATAAATACCTTCTGCGCAGCGACCAGCACCTTGTCCAGGAAGCGCAGCCATTCGAAGATGAAGAGCGGTCTCTTGGCGGCAGGGATCTGCTGCAGCGCTTCCTCGTTCAGTGTGAGCGAGTGGGACAGCTCCATCATCATGGCTGCCAGAGCCGCCTGCCTAGAACAAGTAAACCACAAACACATTAGGATCAATCCTAATCATCGCAACGGTCTTGGAGTAACAATATAGGGAGAGAGAGCTTATTCTTTTTACCCAACCTATACAAATTTGAGATAAATCACTTTCTCCAGGTTTTTACGTCGTACATCACGAGAGAGAAAGAGACAGCAAAAATTTCGCAAAATATCACACCGCTTTTATGTATTGTAAGGATGTTCTCCGTCTCCCGCGTCTCTGGGGACTTCGCTCACACGTGTTGATATTTATTTATAAATTAACGGACAAAAGTCCAATTACAAAAAATACATATAAAACACGAAAGAGAAAAAAGAGCAACAGAGAAGGAATAGCATATACATTAAAATAAATGAAGCGATGACAAAAATAAGGCAAAATAAACATAAGAGAGAACATTCAAGCCATGGTCTAGTCAAAGTTTTGGTAGAGTCGTAAAGAATGACAAAAATCATTTAGACTGCTACCAAAAATTCCAAGACCATGGCTTGAGTTAACAAGTCTTGACATTCTGGACATTGGAGAATTATACCCATAATTAGTATTGTGATGATTGAGGAAAAGCAATTCATTGTTTCTGAGTCTACGGCAAGGAATGTTGAACTGGATAAGTTGCAACAGAGAAGGTGAGTCAGTAAAACCATTAATGATTTTGTAAATGAAAATTAAATCAAAGTCTTTCCTGCGCTTTTCTAATGAAGACATTTTCAATAATTGTTCAATTTCATCATATGAATAATCGCCTTATTCTCGCCCTAATCTCCATGCAATATGCGACTAATCTGCACATAACTCAACGATTTTTTATTTTATATGCTATATTTTTGTTTGTAACGATTCTGTGAAAAAGTGGTTATGCAAATAAACAAAAACATTATGTCGACATGCGCTATGAATGGATGTATAAATACCCTAGCCCTATCCTAGCCACGCCCAGGTCTAGCCGTGTTAGGCAAAAGTCATTAATACTGACTACAGATAGTACAAAAGCGCTCCCTCCTGTATATTATTGCTCTGAGACCACGGTATTATATTCTATGTTGGGATTTGGCCTTTTTAAAAAAATGCTTCCCACTGCCTTCGGTTCTAGCAATTCTTTTGCAATCTGCAATCCTTCTAAAAGTCCTCCAATCCTCGAAGCACGCAGTCATTAAACCTCTGATTCACTCGCTTGGTTATAAGCTCAGAGCAATAATATACCAGGAGGGAGCGCTAGTGTAGTCAGTATTGATGATTTTTGCCTGACTGGGGCTAGGGTATTTATACATCCATTCATAGAACATGTCGACATAATGTTTTTGTTTATTTGTACTTTAACACAGTATTGTTATAAACAAAAATATAGCATAGTATAACCCTTAGAGTATATAGAGTGGTATCTATCCAAGGCAGTGTAGTCAGTTTTTGATAATTTTTACCTGACTCGGCGGACCTGGGCGTGGCTAAGACTAAGGCTAAGGTATTTACACATACATTCATATCTCAAATCGACATAATGTTTTTGTTTACTCGTAAAACCACTTTTTCACAGTATTGATATCAACAAAAATATAGCACCTAACTTAAAAAACCGTTTAGTTGTGTCAAGTTTAGTAGCATAATAAAAAATGTGGTTGGAGTTCCGCGATGACCCAGGAGCCCAAGATCACTGTGACAGTACGTAGAAGTGGAGTATTAAATTTATTGTCTCTTTCTCTCTCATAATTAATAATTAATAAAAATATTATTTAGTGATAAAAAAATGGTTTTTGATAAAAAAAAATCTGCGATGTTAGTATTTTTACACTTCAAAATAATTATTTAACTAAATAAGTAGTTAAATATCACAAGGGTGGGCAGAAGGATATACTGCCACACAAATTTGTCTTGGCACATACTCCTTGATTGATATTCATCCCATATCAATAAGTTTTCTTGCGGAACAATATCGGCACTGAGCGGAACCGGACGTTGGTGTGAATCAGGCTTTAAGCTTCCAAATGTGCACCATTTCAAATATATATATCCTCAATGACGTTACATAAATAGACACGTTATAGCCTTAGAATATTAACACGAAATATGGCAAGCAAAATACACACGTCACCAGTAAATTCATCATTCAAATATCGGTCATGTATGACAAAGATAGACATTCATAGAATATATGTGTATGAACGAAACAGGTTCGGACCACGTTCAATACTTGCTTGAAACGACCTCAAGCGACGCGTGACCGTTTAGTACTAAATCGGCTTAAACACCGGTCACACCAACTAGCGTGATTATTGCTTGCCACTTTGAATGCGCTACAACGTGTCTATATACTCGTATATAACGTCATTGTATTTCTTCGTATTTCTATGCTGCTATAGTTAATCACGCAAAATATGAATAGTACCAGGTATACAATCCTCTTTATTTATAAGCTATTACATTTAATATTTTCGTAGAAAGTAATCGCTTTGTGGTTTGACATATTTAAAGAAATTTAAAAAATAACTGTATAAGATGATGGATATTATTTTAATTTTAATAACCGACCGGTTTCGCTTAGCCTAAGCATCACCAGGGTACAAATTTAAACCAAACAAAAAATACAAATTGTGCGGTTATATATACTCGTACATACAGAGGGAGAACAAAATATAAAATAAAATAACAGAGCAATGAGAAAACAAAGGATTAAAATTTTAATTATAGCAAAGTAACAGAGAGAAAGAGACAGACAATATGAATTAAAAGAGACAAAACGTCAACTGCGAAGGTGATTAAATAATAATGATAAATTTTATGAGTTTACAGAAAATTTACCTAATATTGCACACTTTGTATTTTTTGTTTAGTTTAATTTTGTACCCTGATAATGCTAAGGTTTAGCGAAACCGGTCAGTTATAAAAATTAAAATAATATCCGTGGTCTTTTACAGAGTTATTTTTATCATTTCTTTATTATATTTAAGCACGCCCAATATGAGCACCATCAGCTGTTCATTCTTTCTTATTTCTAAGCTGTTAAACATTTCCAATTTGAAATAATACACCATGCATAATCCATTTGAGTTTCTAGCGCATAAACAAATACTAGAATAATGAAAGTTGTTCGTAACACTGCGGGTTCTATTGTCTATATCTACTTTCCTAACTCGAGTTCTACAAATCAGACTGCACCAAATGCAAGCTGCGAGATTCCACCAATTAGTACTAACAAGTTTAGTCTTGTCTAGCAATTTGTGTCCACAAGAAAATACACACTAGTCCCGAAGCCCTCGTTTCAGATAGCAGATGGTTATCACTTACATGTAAATGACTTCCACCTTTTGGGTTTTGTTTACTTGCCAACGAATGCACTTTTCCATGTCATAAATATTATACTTCAAGTGATCTCAAAACCGAGTTGGACCGGTGCCAAATGTATGCATTTGATCTGTTTGATAGATAAATATTGAATAGATGAGAGGGGAACAGATTCGTGGTGTATGCATCTTCGACCAAAATTGTATACATACAGAATAATAAACGACTCAATAACTGAACAGAGAAAGAGTTATTTCTAATTTTGAAACTGTTAATTCATGGTGGAACTCCTGATTTTAATAATACCATATATTTTAAAAACTTTATTTCACTATTTTTTTTATTTAAGACCTGACCGTTTTCACGTAATGACGGGCATCTTCAGACTGATACATGTTTAAGTAAGTCTTTGACATATACGAGTATACTATTAGGTCCGGAATGGACGCTTATTGAGTCTATCTCATAGTGAACATCTGTGACTTTAGGTTTAGGTGATAAAACTACCCGAATGTATTTTTGAATGTTATTGTAAAGCCGCTTTCTGTCAGCCGTAAACAAAACCCAAAGTCACAGATGTTCACTACGAGATAGACTCAATAAGCGTCCGTTCTGGACCAAATAGTATATATGCCATAGACTTACTTTAAATTGTATCAGTCTGAAGATACCCGTCATAAGGTGAAACCGGTCAGGTTTAAATAAAAATAGTGGAATAAAGTTTAAAATTTGGTATCATTAAAATCAGAGAAAGAAATGCTAAATCAACGAAAGATGTGAGATAACCTATTTCTAAAAATTCTGACAAGGTGTCTGAGCGGCTAGATCTACTCGTTTACTTATGAGTATTTAATGTTTCTAATCGTTAGTATATACTATATATGCTAGGTAACTGGCCAACTCACAAAAATAAACATTAAATGGTATCATTAACGCAGATTATTATTATTGCGAAAAGGGTAAATATAAGGGCGCTGCAAAGGGTCGCTATAAAGAAAACGAGTTACCATTAATTAGTTTACTTGGAGAGCTATAAATCGACAAATTAACCAATTTTCTTAACACACGCAAACGCAAATAAAGTAAACTAAAACGTTTTATTATGGTGGTGTTTAATGTGGTTTCAAATAAAAAGAAAACACGGAAAATGAATCCTATACATCGGTTAGAGATATCGATGTATGAAAAAACTCTCGAACGGTCGGTTACGTTGTACGGCAGTTTATGTTTGCAATTTATAGATCAAGGCAAATATTTCCAGTTTAAACCATCATTCATTGCGTGCCAATACGAACAAATTAAAGAAAACATCAAATTCTTTATTCCACCTTTTCCATGTGTACTTTAAAAAATGTTTTAGAAAAATCGTGTTGAAACTCAAACGAAGACGAGTAGTAACAACTAGTAAACTATTCGTATAAGATTAAGAAAATATATTCGAAATAAAATTGAATTGAAGTTTTGGTAGCATGCGACGAAGATCTGCTCTCTCTCCCTCTCGGGCCAGGAATGAACGTAGAGTTTAGGTACACAGGTATAGGTGGTTCCGTATTACATTTGATAGAGGATACGAAAGTTCCGTGTGGTATTAATAGGTGTGGGTGGCGAATCCTTAGAGCAAGTAGAGGAGTTTGTGTACTTAGGAAATATGTTCGCGAGAGATGGGATGGGTGAACGTAAATACAGAGTTGTCCAAGGAAACGAAGCAATTTTAAATGGAATTGAATTTTTCTTTTTTATCTGGAAAAAAAACAATTAAACGGAGAAAAAAAGGGGACTTCAATATTTGTTTTGAAAATTTGCGAAATTGAGAAAAAATGTCTTTGACAATAATAATTTGATACATTATGTTAAGCCTGCAGACGATTATGGAGTTCTGATACTAACCCTTATGCATATCAGGTAGGCTAGAAACTAGCAGAGCGAAGACAAGAGTAGACTGAAACCTGTAAAAATGAGATCCCCGCGTTTAAAATCACGAATTGATGGAAAGACAAATGAGAAGAATCCAAAAATAATGAAGCCCGGCGGGAGAGTAATTACCGAGATTAAGAAAAAGATGCGAAGATACTTGGGGCAAGAGTAGTGAGACAATGGAGAAAAATTTCGATACATCATTTCTGTATCCCAGCTGTTGACCGTCATTTTTATTGGAATGCACAATAAAAGAGGTTGGAGGCAATTATTATATCTCTATACGTAAAAATGAATATTTGTCTGTCTGTCTGTTTTCGATTTTCTCGAAACTTGCTAGAACGATTTCGCTTAAAATGACACTTTTTTATTAGTGACGGGAAGGTTTAGAGAGTAGTTTGAATTAAATCCAATATATAAAACTCTTGGTATAAAATTTTAAAATTAGTATGAAAAACATTGAACCCGCCATGTTTTGTATTGAGGTTAGCCATACATATACCGCTCAGACATATTACATATTCCACAGAAGAAGGTTTGTTTGGGTAGAATATTTTCAAAATGGAAAACAAATTAAATAGATTTTTGGAATGAAATAAAATTTTCAAATAAATGTTTCTTTGTTTATAGATAGTAATAGTTGTCAAAATGCATTACGTTTCGATGTCAAATTAATCATGGCACCAAAAATAAAAGCTATTGGTCGATCTATAAGTCAAGCAAGAAAGATAAAGGCATCACGAGCTACAGAAACATTGGGTCGAAGGGAAAAAAGACTTAAAAACGATCAGGTTAGAATATATCAAGCCCGTTTTTCTGAGACAGACGAGCAAAAAGAGGATATAATTAAATAATTTTAGGTTTTTTTAAATTATTTTCATTTCAAATCTGATTCGTAGTGGAAAATGAAGACGTTAGAATTCGAATGGCATATCTTTCGTAATCGTTAGAATGCGTGGCAAAAGTACATTTTCTCTTTTAAATTTTATATTCAAAATTGTAGCATCGATGATATTTTTATTATCTTTTTCGAAAAAAGCCTGGTTCCATTTCAAAGCTTTTTTGGATATATTTTTCCGGAAAGAAAGATAAGCAAGTCAATTTGGCAATTGTGGCATTGCAAAGCATGCCGGGTACTCGCTAGAATAAATATAATATATACATGTATCATGATCCGAACTAAAAATAGTTACAAATAAAGAAGTAATATGATATTTACATACGGATCCGAAAAAAGTTTAAGAAACGTCGGTAAAATAAGATGCACCCGCAATCTCGTTTTTTCGCGACGGATTCAACTTGGCGTGCGGACTGCATTCGCATATGTGTAACCTCAGAGTAACAATATAAAGAGACCATACTAATTGGTGACAAATCGTTGACAAACTCGCAAAATATAGCTCTCTCTTTATGCTCGGTTCTATACGCATATGAGAAAAAGAGACAAACAATTGTTGAAACCAATACATGATTTGGGGCGGGCTAATACCATGTCCGCGGTTAATTGATCTGTACGAGCTTCATTCTGGTTTGGAGTGTCAGGCGAACGGACTGTCAAAAGTGCGTAAATAGTTAAAAACTTGAGTTATTTTTTGTCCGATATCTAGCAAAACATCATGGCCATATGTGCTATACTTGGTTGCTTCAATCGAAGTACAAAAGGACCAAAAACAAACAGTTTTCACACGTATGTACCATAAAAAATCGTCTTTTTAGTTAGATCACAAATATTTAACATTCTAACCTACAAAACAACTAGTAACTTACACCAATATGTAATTAATCTTTTGGACTATTCGTTCCAATATAATAAACTTCCGTTTGAAATGAGTTTTAGTGGATTCGTAATATTTTTTAACTTAGAGATATTTACTAGCTGTCACATAAGAAACCATTACATGGGGAATCCCCATATTGTACGGCTTCTGAAAATATCCCGGTCTCTTTTCTTTCTCATGATACTAACGCTAAATTGTTGGCAAACAGATAAAGACAGAATAGTGTTTATCTCTTAGTTATATTTATAATTTCGGTTACGTCCCCAGATTCAGGGCTATGCCAAAATTGGAATATTATTATTTATTTAATTATTTTTAGATTTCCAAAGGATGAAAAAAGACGAGAAAAATCTAATTTCTTTTTCTTTGATTTAACAAATATGTTAATATGAATTCATACGTTTCATCTGGATTTTTTATACCCTTAGCTTCTAGTTAATTGTTTTTTTTAAATCTATTGATGTGCACATGCACTATTGTACCCATTTCTGAACCTGTTCTCTGATGATTTATGATAACGATATGCATCTAGATAGTTTTAATTTTGTATACATATTATATATTATTTTCTCCTTGTTAGTTAGAATTATTAGCTTAATTAATTAAGTATGAAGCGCACTTGACGTGAAATATCACAAAACTGTGCTATATAAGTTCACTGTTATTATTATCTGCATTCGAAATTTCCTTACAAAATAACGCGGGACGGAAAACATCCCTACAATACTTAAAAGCGGTTTCATGTTTTGTGAAATTTTTTGTGCCTCTTTCTCTCTCATGGTGTACGACGAAAACGCAGAGAAAGTGATTTATCACTAAAATTTATATAGGTAAAAAAAAAAAAATGATCTCTCCATATATTCTTACTCCAAGGTTAAGAAAATGATTTAACATCTGTTATCACCGTACATTTTTTTTATTTTACTTTTGTTTGTAAACTATTTTGTTGATGGAACTGAAGTTCATTTTATAAGATGTATTATAAAATGTTCTGTACTAATAATTTAATTCGTTTATATTTTTATCTATAAATAAGATTTTAATAATCTTATTGATTAATGTATCTTTGAATAAACAAAAAAATATACAACATTCATTCTTTTTAATGATTTACAACTACCTACTCACAACAAAATACCTAATTTACTTAATTTGTGACAACCCTGTTAGTGATTTTACTCTGAGTTTAGGCCACACCCTTTGGTCATTGCTTGGTCAAAAAGTGCGGACAAAGTTAGGTCTCTACGTTACTTTAAGTGTATAACCAATTAATGAAGGTAACCCACATACGAGGACGCTTTGCAACCGAAGCTTAAACTTAAATCGTCAAAATTCACGGAAGCTCCCGCTCTAGTAAGAAAATTTTATAGGCGCCCCAGTTTCGAAGACAACCTTCGGCCGGGTTACAGAAGATGCTATGGACAGCGCTTTGATATATTTTTCTACTGCAGGATCGTCGGTATAATAATAATAATATTTGAATAATTTGTACAGCGCCGTTCATGTGAAAAATCACCTCAAGGGCGCTGTATGTGTTCGATGCAAGAAAAAATGTAAGAAATTCAAAAACTTTGTAAGAATTTCCGAAAAATACGAAATTATTAAAAGACAATGAAAAATATTAAGGGATGCTTAGATGATTTGGACATTTAGAGCGGATGAACAGATAAATAAATGTATGGAGAGTATAAAATGCGCAAGTGGATGGACGCATAAGTTGGGGACACTGCAGGAAAACATCGTTTGACCAATATAATCAAATAGAGTGAAGCAAGAAGTGTAAGCTAAAACCAACTAGTGTGACGTTCCATCATATTTGCATACCACTGCGGGTAAGTGGCATGATGGTAACTTAGTCAGTTATAAGGGTTGTGATTTCTTTTTTATATGTTCAATTTGAATCACTGGTTTCTAACCTTCGTCTCGATGTTATAAATTGTTTTGAAATGGAATGATATGGAAATGATGAAATAAAGACTTCCACGATATTAAAAGCATCAAATTCACTACTTCCTTTTAGGAATGCATTACAACCTCATACCATAGAATGCCTGAATTTAATTTAAGACACTTGCGGGCTATATGGTAAAGTTTTGAAACCCGTGCCTTATGCAATATTACGTATATTCGAGTGAACATCAAAACTTTGCTCAGAAATGAGGATAAGTTAGAAGTATCGGCCGCGCAGTTAGCTGGAACTAACAATCGATATTGCTTTGAATTTAATACATCTACCGGCTTTACTTGTGAAGAGGATTGAAAATAAGGAATAAATAATTTGATGTCTTTTTTTATTTTGTGATCGCTAAGCGGATATTTGAAAGCTCTATGGAACATGATAAAAATTAAGTTAAGAAAGCTGTTTTCAGTTGTGTTAACCTAGAAATTTCAGTGTAGTGCAAATCTTACGCCGGAGCTCACCATTCAGAGATTTTAGCTGTTCAGGCAAACAGATTTCTACTTCATGTAGAATATCATAAATCGATTACTGAATTGTGAAGTGGTTACCACACTAGACTTTGAGACAGAAGGATTATAGTTTGAAACCAGTAGAAGTGTTGCACATTTTACATAGATATATTGCGAAACAATTTGGTGTGTACATTAGATACAAAAAAATATACGTTTTAATTTAACTGTGAAATGAAAAGGTTTATAACGATACTTAGAGGAATAAAACAGTCGTTAAGTTAGGTCTTGCGGTTACAGTATGAAGTGAATGCGGGCGGTATTTGAAGAATAATGGCCCGCCCGCGCCTCGGAAACGATTGCCAAAGCTTTTAAATTAGCGAAATAGGATTGGAAACTTTGCACAATAGATATGTCGAGAATAAAAGAAAGTTTTAAAAGCAACCTTAAAAATCTAGATATCCAAATAATACTACCAAAGTTCAGAAAAATAACTCAAAAATAAAATTTGTTTAAAACTTCGTAAAATATTTTGAACTTCAATGATTAACAAAGCTATTATTTTCCAACTCGTTGAACAGCTTCTGTTGGATGATTTAGTAAATGTGTTCATTTTCTTCTTCTTCTCGTTGAACCTCGTCTACCGGTCGTTTCGTAAAAAAACTTTTGTACTTTCATGTGAAACAAGGTGTCTTTCTGCTTTTTATATTATTATCTTCTATTGTACGATTCGTTAAATGTTTTGAATTTTCATGACAAATAAGGTGTTTTACTTCATGTTGGCTTATCCACTGGACGTTTCTTTAAATTATTTGAACTTTAATTAATACCAAGGATTCTTTATCTTGTAGTGCCTCACCATTTTGAACCTCTATGAAGAGGTTTTGCAAATACTTTGAAATTCTATCAAAAATAAAATACTTACATTTCCTACCGGACGATTTTTTAAAGAATCGAACTAATGCATATAAAAAGGTGTTCCTTCTGACAATTGTGTCTTTCCTACAGGATATTTCCTAAAATATATTGAACTTCTATGAACCTATAAGTGCGGTAAAACCATGTATGACCGTGTCAAAAATGTGGATATGAATATGAATGCACAGCTGATGTAAGCGTAATGAATATGATTAAGAAAGAGACGCTTATATGGTTTGGGCATGTAGAGTGAATAAACTAAGAAAGGAGTGTGAAAAGAATATATGACGCTAAAGCAAATTGAATAAGAAGTCGGATACGCCCAAGAAAGAGATGGCACGATCAAGTGAATAAAATATTTGAGTCGGGCTATGTGAAGAGTCAGAATAACAAAAGAGTACGTATGAGATGGTGTATTAAATGTGAATGAAGCAAGGAGTGTGTGCCAGGACAGAGTTGCATGTCAGTTCGTCCTCTCTGCCTACCCTTGCGGGGAAACGGCGTGATGGCTAGTTAGTTAACTTTTTTGAAGATCAGTTTTACTTGTTTCGCTAGATCAAAAAATATCATAATAAAATGTATAACTGTATGCAAACAATTCGTTTTTTCAATATTTTATTTCCCTTGTTCTTCAATATTTTATTGAATTATTCCTGTACACTATGTGTAATTAAATGTTATCACGATAAATATCAACTATTAAAACGTAAAGTTTCAAAACTAATGCAGATTCCTTGAAATTTGTGCGAAATTTTACTAAAAAAAATAATGATCTTCGGTAAAGATATAAATGATAGGTTTTCTCTGTTGAACTGCGCCGACTCAGCACGTAAGCAAAGCTAGTACCCAATTGTAACTTTCTATAAGTGCCATACACTGTTTAAAATGCGTAGAATTAGCCACCAATACATAAATACGCAACAAAAAACCAGGACATGTCCCGAATATAAAACGCTGCCTTCATGCGCCATTGTGAATACCTTATTATTTAATATTTTTACAAACTCTGGCAAAATAATTCGAACGCTAAGTGAAGAAGCACTTTTTTTACAACTTTCAAAATGATTTCAAAAATATATGATATAAGGTAGGCCCTTGCATACCTGTCTATAATAAATAGCAAGATTTCTTCTTTCTCTTCGAAAACAAATCATTTTTACCACAAAAAATTCTAGTTTTTCTTCACTATTGTATCTCAGTTACAAACTCGTAAAATGTCAACAATTCAATATCTAGAAATTTCTTCCGCGAATATCTTGAAGTCATGTGAAAATAATTTTCTCAGCCTCTACAAGAAGTGTAGAGGAAACGGAAAATGAATCGATATTTTTTGTTTTCTTGAAAATAGGTAGACCAATGAAATTGAAGAATATATAACGCGGAAGTGAATGGTAAAGTTGGGGACGCCCGAAGAAGACATGGCACGATCAAGTGAATTAAATACTTGAGTCGGGCCATGTGAAGAGTCAGAATAACAGAAGAGTATGTATGAGACGATGTATGAATGTGAATGAAGCAAGGAGTGTGTACCAAGACAGAGTTGTATGGCGGTTTATCCTACTCCTTCGGGGAAACGGCGTGATGGTTGGTTATTTAGAATCTCATCTTAGAGGGGGTTAAGACTTTTGTAAAGATTTTGAAACATTAAAAAAAATCACTAAAATTTTTCGTATTTTAATTAAAATATCATGAGAGCTTTTCAATTTGTTATTTTATAATTGTTGAAATACGTAAGATGGTTTATTGATTGATATAAACAATTTTTTTTCATTGAAATAAATCAATTATGGTAAGTACAGAGGAAACTCGGAAGGCGAGCAACTTATTTTGCGAGTGTTTCGCAAGACGAGCAAATTTAAACAAAATTAACAAGCGATGTCTCACTAAACGAGCAATTTATCTGTAAAATGTGAGAATCAGTGAACATTTCGTAGAAAAGCAGCACCTGAGTAAAGAGGCTGTAGCAGTGCGAGCGATGAATCTGTTCAGCAACAATGTAATGTCACATTTCTACAAAATCCTTAAAAGGAGACAGTGATTCTGCAGGGAGTAATTAATCAATTCTCAAATATGTGTGAACTTTATAATACATTTAAATAATAATAATACCTACATTACAAATTTTGTAAAAATCATTTTTGTATAAATGTTTTCATTTTTTTAACGATTTGTCCAGTAGTTATTTCTCATGGGGAAATTTGCTTTAATATTCGAGTGTTTTGGATTAGAAAATGCATTTCCGTAACGAATTATGCAAAGAAAAAGAATCATACAACGAATCATAGATTAGGTCCAAATGTAGATGACAAATCGAAGTGTATTACGAGGGTACCACGTTTTTGATTAACCCCTCACTCGTGATTTCAGTTCGAGGGGATAAGTCAGATTCTACTTGGGTCCTAAATTATTATGAAATAGATTTTAAAATTAGATAAATGGGTGAGAATTGTTGAAAAGCAATCAGTCAAGTTATAATGTGAAATCGATTGTCGTTAACATACCGAAGAACCTGCCGGCTACACAAAGCTAGAGCTTTCACAGCAGAAATGGCATTCATAGTTGAAGATAGCGAAATCAATCAATTTTATTGTTAGAAAGACTCTTGGAAGATATTTCAAGTGGTTCGGAATATCAATCACTCCGCAAATACGAAAACAATGAGTGCTGTCGCAAAGTTATCGAAAGCTACAGGAAGCGTACCCATATTTCACAAATATCATTTATTGAACGCAGTGATTCCAAAGATGGGCGATATCGCTCGGAGGCGCTGAAGTGATCCGGGGGGCGGAGGTGGCTTCAGGGGCAACATGGAAGCACTGAAGAGCGGTAAAGGGGCGGCGAGAGCAATACAAAAGCGTTGATATTTTTTGTTGGCTTGAAGTCTATTTCCATTGACTATAAAATAACAGTCATATACTGTCGCAAAAATCATCCCCTATGAACAGTTTATGTATTAACAAGAAAAGGTACAAAATTCTTATTAAAACCGATCAATTTCCAGGACGGCAGGTTTTAAAAAATTAGACTTGCTTTCGAAAATCAACGTTTTCTTTACAACAACAAAAAACTTATAACATAACCAATGTTATTATTTGCCAAAATATATTTGAAAGAGAAGGGCGGTGAGTCAAATAAGTTTGGGAAACAAGGATTTAACGAAAACAAGAACAATTCATTTTTTTAAATCATACGAAAAAAAAATTCACTAACAACGAATAATTCAAAATTGAGACGGTGATTAAAATCAGTCAGAGAAACTATGATTTAACGAAAACGGGAAAATTAAAAACAAAACCTACATACAAAATTTTCACTCGCAAAGAATAATTCAAATTGTCTACGGAAGTTGAATAATTCACAGGGAAAAGTTTCTGCCAACAGAACCTAAATTATGTACGAACAATGCGGAAAAAAATCTCCTTTTTCCAATCAGGTCTACTGTCGGCCGAATGTTCGAGAGAATAGGTGTAGCAGGCCATATAACATCCTAAAGGCTGGTTTGGTCTCTTTTGGTTTGCTATCAGTTCTCGCCAGTAAGCCAACCTGCCAACCGAATCCAACCATAAATCAATCAAAGCAACACCACAGCAGGGAGTTTATTTACCCGAGGGGTGGATTAGAACCCATTTCGGGAGTGAGCTGAATGTCCACACCACCAAGTCGTATGATAAATAGAGCCGCCAACAAGGAGAAAGATTTGCGAATGGTTTTGTAACTCTTTCTAGATTGATTGCGGAATCGCTCCGTCCACAATCAACGCTCAGAGACCAGTCAGCTTAATGATGATGAACATTTAATCAGAGAATCGATTGATGGTAGAAGACTTGATTACTATTGATTTAAAGGTGTGTGTATAATGAATAGTAAATATACAGTCAACACTCAACTATTGGATGGTTTGAAGAATCAAAACGCAGTCCAGATTCCGAGATTGAAGATTGAAGCAGAAGCACTTACGTAATAGAAATCCCAAAGCTTGGATAAACATCGTCTTGAACCATGACGCATGAAAAGCTGAATAAAACTCATAACTCAATCTAAAACTGGAGTTTGGTGAACATGACAGAAACAGAAAAATCGATCGCTAACATTATTTTGACAGCATTTTAAGAAAAAAGCTAACTGGTAAATAACTCAATATATTACTCGATTGGCTCAAATCTATCAAAGTTATGTATATAACTTGTGAATTTTACTAATTCCTTTCACATATCATTTTTTTTTTTTTAACTAAACAATATATTGATAATTTACTAATTTTATTTATTAAAATGTTAATATGGTACAAAAAATACATTTCTTGGCACATTATTCTCAAGGAACTAAAAAAACTCATTCCGGGAAGGGCAAAATTTAAAATAAAAAGGAGTAATATTTTTACAAAGATATAAAAATTTCAAAAAGGGAGTACTAGCGAAAAAATACATAAAAAAGAGACTCATAGGAGTAGAGATTAATTAGATAAACATCATAAACACAATAAGAAAAATACTCACACATACAGAGGTTCTACAGAAAGGATATATCACTGATTAATAAATATAATTATACACAACGAATAAGTAGATAAAAGTCAACTATTCGAAGATAATAAATCAATGAGTTACCTTTTTATACTCGATGTATGTGTTGGATTTCAAATAGACAACTTGTTAGGTTCTCACCTTTTGTTTATCATCCAGTCCTAACCTATCCCGCCAATTTGCCATTCGATTTCACGGTGAACAGCCATATAGGAACAATAAAGGTCAAACCGCACTAGCGCGTCGCTGCGCGTCACTTTTCTGTTCGCCGTGCCGCGCAGTGCAGCGCCGCTCTGGCGCGGTTTGCTTCATACAAAACAGTGAAAACACATTTCGTGGTGAAGCGACGCGCCGTGCAGTGCAGCGCCGCTGACGCGCTAGTGCGGTTTAACCTTAAGAAGAATTCGTGTGCCGCTCTCGACCGGCAGAAAAACTCGCTAACGGAACATCGTGGGACCTCGCGCTTCGGCGCTCGACACATTCGTATTCCATCGTTCGTCGCAGCAAGCCGCCTCCGGAAGACATCGTCTCTTTTCGTATTTCATCACTCGCCGTCGCAAGCCGTCTCCGGAGGACACTCGATGAGTAAATTGGCTTAAATCCTCATTTTATACACAATATACAATCGAAACTTCCATCAAGTAGTATTCGTTTTACAGTCCACTATAATTTCATAATTCATCCGAAACTGAAACGCATTCGGCGTTTGTCGCAGTTTCCGGATCGAACAGTATGAATTGTATTTATTTTTCCAACTAAATAAATTACTACTAGTCTCTGGAATTAATATCCCTCGAAAATATACTCTCCGAATAAAGTAACAATCCATCAATACGTAGACCTAGAGTGGTGAGCAATGAGTTAATGAATTACCCATCAATCATCCCCGTATTCCTTCTTCCACTGCGGTACAATAAAAGAGAAAAAGTTATACGCAATAAAAGGATAGGTCAAAAGTATAAAGAAAAATAGTTGTACACGATAAAAGTCTACGTGAACCATATAAACAGAAATAGTTATAAATAATTAAAGGTTATATCTACAATATAAAGATAAATAAATAAACAGATTACATCAAAAAAAGTAAACCTTACCTCCGCACAGGTTCCGGCGTCAACATGGTGTTTTTTTTAGTCGTAATTGTAAATCAAATCACAAAACGTCCATTATTCCACTCCCGTCGCTTTGTGTTTGCACAGACTGATTAAACACACAATTTCCTGGCACAAATCCTATTGGTTTTATTGAAAAACAAAAAAACGCGGTCACATAATGTCCAATGAAAGGCTTTGTTTCACCACATTCGGTACACAAGTCAAATAAATAAAGGTTTATTTCATTTCATATTGGAGGAACGTATAATTATGACTGTTGCCAGATAATTGAACAAAAATAAACTGTTGAATATTGGAGACATTTAAATCTAAACCTAAAACTAAATTCTAGATATAAAATACTGCAATAATATAATTGAATGCCTTAATTTGCTTGGACGAATAAATATAAAAGCGCCACCTAGAGCAACTAGCTCTAACGACTTATTCCACATTAGCAGGACGCGCACAGATTCTGGAATCAGAGACCCAATTAAAATAATGTGCGAATTATTTAATTAAACTTTCAACAAAAAAAAAAAAAAATGGAAATGACAAATTTGATTTAAAAATTGTGTACTTTTAACCGATTTTTCCTAAAAAGTATTTTTATGCGGGTACTGTATTTAGCTTTACCCCTTGATCTCTCATCTTAACTAGAAATATGAAGGCTTTAATTCTAAAAGGACATGAGATTTACTGCTAATTGTTTTCAAACAACGTTTACCATCACTTTTATTTTATATATAAAATTTATTTGTACGTAGTGATATATATATATATTTAATTAAGCATCTATGTTATACTGGTTAGACGACTGTCAATTATGTTCCATAACTATTATTATAATGTTAGACTACTTAAAATACCCTAAGGGTGTAAAACTTTGAGTCCCTAGATCAATGTAACCCCTAGTTGTGGAACTTGAGTGGTGATTATAGAAGGTTAAACCTTTTACCATTATTAATGAAAAGTCTTAAATACAGAGAGCCGCATTATAAATTATACATAATTTCCTTTTTAAGTACGTACGTATGTGAACTTTTAGAATTTGAAACCGGACGTGTTTAGAAAATTATCAAGTTAATAAAAAGAATCTTTACAAATCCCTAGCTATAATGTATTTAAGCAGACATTATTTTAAATGGGTGGATTAAAGCAACTAATATTTTTCTTGGCAAGTCAAGTTAAATCCCGTGATTTTTCACGGGTAATAATTAGTATTTTAATAATATAAAGTTAACTTTATTATTAATATTTTTTGATTTCTGACTTTTATCATTTTGCGTGATGGCCGTATTGCCTACAAAAGGCGTTATGAGATATAAAAAAAACAGCATTACCTCGTTTAGCGAAGCTTCTGAGAACGAAGAATAATTGGGCATTGACGAGATTCTTTCAACGATATTGATATTTTGAACGATAACAATGTTATAATCCTGATTCCAGAGTGGTAGATACTCGAAGTGTTGCCGTGGTTAAATATCACCATTCCGAATCGAAACGTTGCTTGAATTGCCAATAGCCGTCTTTAGTGACCAGATCTGAATAGTTTGCTACTTCCCTACCTTCCTCTCCTTATATCCACCCTTTCCCCATTCCCTTCAGCTTCACAACATACCCCAGTTAGAGGTGCCACAGTACCACTGGCTCCAGACTTTTGGGACTCTTTTGTGGAATTCATATTTTTAAAAAGCTTTTTTTTTAGTTCTTACTGAAAATACGTTTTTAATAAAAAAAAAACGTTTAACCGTTTACTGCGCGAATTCCTTGTTTTGTTCCTATGCTATTTCAACCTCTGATAACGAAACATTACGCGTAACTGCTCTACATAGTCAATGGAGGTTTTACTGTAGACCCTATTTTATTAGTGGGCAAAAATACACACCTCTAACGTATGGAGGGTTGTTTGTGAATTGAGCCAATGGCATTCGGGCTATTTGGCAGTTTAATTGAGACGTCAAACTACAAAGTACCCGCGGGCAAACAGAACCACGGGAAATGGTGTTTGGGTAACGAATCATGGTCTAAACTTCATAATGTATTAGAAAAAGACTATTCATTTTATTTCTTGGGGTTAAGATAAATTGGACGTAGTTATGCAGAAAATCCAACCCCAAAAAGATTAAACCGAGAAAGAGGCGTTTGAAAATATGACGATACAAAACCATTAATATGCGTAATCGGAATTTGTAAAGTGAATATCAGTGTTTTTTTTCTTTATGAGAATTATTATAAATAGGTTATTTATAATCTATCAATGTATTTATAAAAAAATATAAAAATGTATCTCCTATGTTATCCTTCATTGCAACGTTTTTAAACATCAATTTTAGTCAAATATCAATTCGCGTTAGTAAAAAAAATGAATTACCAAAAATCTATTGCATTTGGAGCTTGGATGTTTTCAGCAGATATAAATCTCGTTTTATCTATAGGAAAACATGTTAAATTCGATTTTAACAAAAATTGTGGGTTGGACGCTTTCTGCATAACTATGTCCAATTTTGGTTACGATTTATAAACATAAAACGCCTACCTTAGTGAGCGGAATTTTGATTGGATATTTGTTAGAGTATGGTTCTGATAAGTTAACTTTGATGAAAACGATTTTATTTACAATGTTGAATAGTTTAGTGATTCGTGATTGGAAATACAGTCCAGGGATACGGGTTACGGGATACGGGATACGGGATCCCGGCGGTTTTATGTTTCCGAAAATATTACTTTTATACTCTACATCAAAGGCTACACATTTTCAGGAAAATTCGTACAGTGAGTATTTTTAACCCTTTGCCCCCCGACGGTACAAATTTTTGACCTGTCTATAAAACTTCATGTATATTTTATAAAACCTGCAAATATGTAGGTCCAATAATAACCAAATGGTTAATTGGCTTGGAGAGAGGGGATGCTGAAATTTTACTAAAGAACATTATTTAAACAGCAACAAAACACGTAGCGCCGCTAGTATATTTGATTCTATTTGATTTTTAATTGATGGGTTTGTTTTTCTGCCTGCAGTGTTTTTGTTTACTCGACAGCATAATATTATTTAACATTTTTGTTGTTCGCGACACTTTGTTTCTCAACTTGTAAAATCCTCTAATTATTTGCATTTACGGTAGCTTCTGATACTTTTGTTATCAGGCTGTAAAGTACTTACCAAAATATTAGCTGCAGTGAAACTTCAATACCGTTTGGTTTTCATACTTTAATTTTCTCTACCTGCCCTCTTACCTTATGCAATATCTATCGAATATCGTTAATCTCCAATACTATAGATTTGATTTGTTTATAACCTTACGCAAACACACAGGTGAGACACGTCGCGTAGTGAATGTATTTGGTTCCTTAGAACAGGTAATCTGCCAAGCTAGGAACTACATCGACCGAACAAAACATAGCACTTGTACAAATTTTAAAATATTACAAATATTATAACAAATGTACTTACTATAATGTTATTTTCTTAAAAATTGATTGTAACCATGTTATAATAAATAAATAAAATACCAAAATCATTTTTGACAAATTATTCCTGTAAATACATTATTGAAAAATTATTTTGTACGTAGGCCAGTTTCTAACGCTTTATTTAGAAAAAAAAACTAATACCAGGGGAACCCGTTTTATATTGAGCTGTCACATGGTTAGTCGAGTTATTTTACCGAGTACTTGTTTAAAAACATAATTATTGTGATAATGAATCAGGTATGTGTATGTTTGCATATTATTATTTCAATGAGTAGCAAAATGTCATTACCGAGCGAAATTATAGGGTATTCAAAAATAAAGATTTATACAATTAAAAACCTTTTTTTACTTATTGCCTGACGGTACAAATATGAACCGGGTGATTTTTTTCTATAAAGAGTTTTCCGAAAATTCAAAAAAAAAATCGAAATGATTTCTAAGTTATAAATAACAGATGATTCTCAAAATAATTTATGTGAGTCCGCTTCAATCTATGTTAAGAGTTAACGAGAATAAAACAGACATAAAAATATGTAAGGTAAAAAAAATTCTACGAGCGTTTAAACTAACCTCATCGGCAGCTGGTTATTTCCAGAAATTAAAGAAAATAGTTGATTAACAATTTCAATAAACTAATTCTATTTTTTATGTTTGCGTGAGATTTTTTCCATGTCGTTTTTCGTCAGACTTGAATTGTTTTAAAGAATATATACTGTTTCAATCGTTGGAAAGGCGTATTAATATAAATATAATAACTATTTTTTAATAATTTTTGAACATAATGTTAATGCTGAAAATTTGTCCAGCGTGGTGGCTTCAAAGCTGATCATATTTGGAAGAGTAAATTCAGTTAAAAGATATGTTTAGTTTGTAATTTTAGTATCCTTTTACAGATTGCAATAATTCTTGTCTTGAAATCGCGGGATTGTAAATGAGGCCCGAGATTTTATTCCCTATAAAAGGCAAACCAAATAAGCCCTCTTTGGCAGGTCTAAAGTAACAGGCGGCGGCTTAAATATGTACATAGCAAATAGATTGTTGAGGATGAATATTTATTTTGGATCTCATCTGATTAAAGCCAAAAACTGTGGTTTCCATTGAGTAACTATTTAATTTATAATGCCTGAGTGGTGTTCAGTTTACTCTCAGAGAAATAAAGCAAAACTGTTAAATAGTTAAATTAATACATTTAAAAAAAATCTTAAAACAAACAAATGAACCATAATTCAAGCAAAAAAAAAATCCATGTTGAAATGAGATCAAAATATGGCGTCATGTCTTATTTTGTAATAGTTAAACAATTTCAAAGCTCATGATAGAAATGACGTCGAGAACTGAAAATATTTAACCTAAAAATACCAAGCATAAAAAATCAGTTCTGCTAGAGTTCACAGTTCTATAATTTTTGCCGCTTCAGCAATTTATTTTAGAAAATCTTACGTAATTAAAATTAAAAATTGAACAGTGTACACGAATTTTCATTACGATTTATAAATTTCGCTACGTAAACTTTGTACAAAAAAAAGTTTTAATTAAATTAACCAGAACGTTTGCATGATCACGTTCTTCACATTTTTTCATTCTGTGGTACAATTCCACAGGGAGGAAAATAATAGCAATCGCACGATAAATGTACGATAACTGATGTTTAATCAATTTGTAAGACCGATCACACAATCACAACAACGGTGATTAACAAGAGTTTTTTTTTTAATAATTACTAACAATATTTCCTTTAGAAGGAAATAAGAGTAAAAGTGAGATAAAATAAATTCACTGAACTAGTAATCAATAAAACAATAATATTTTATCTTCTAAATTAAAAGTTCTCTTTGAATAATAAAGATGGCAGCACTTTATTTTGTAGCTGGCACGTGGATGCTTCCTTAGCGAGTGTGTACGATATACGTTTTACGATATTAATAATATCAGATCAGATAAAAAAAAATAAAATAAGAACCTTTCTAATATTATAAAAAACACATTATTTATTTTTTTTGTTTACCAAGGAGCAGAAGGAAACAAGCCATATTTATAATTTGTTGTCAAATTGTCTGAAATAAGTCAAATATTCAGAAAGGAAATATTCTCATTTTAATCTAGTATTTCAACTACCTGACTAAAGATAAACACTTTTATTATGAATACAATCGTAAATATCTTTAAAATAAACGATTTTTTTAAAGTAGATTTTGAACGTCAATATTTTTTATCTTCCCTAGAATTTTGTAAATGGGGGATTTTCCCCTTTTATTGTTGAGAATATCAAATACGAGGAAAATGTATTTCAGTAAATATGGAAGCATCACAACAACAACAAAACAATCAACAGAAAATGATAAACGTAATTCACATTTTAGAAAAGCAAGGTGTCGTTTAATTCAAATAGCGTAACCATACTAATACTAGTTCAAACCTCAATATAACGCAAAACATCGTTCAAAACAAAATGGATATAAAAACGACATAGATAATATTGGAAGGAATCTAGTTATGCTCAGCAGTTTTTAAAATTATAACGAACGTAATTAAAAATAAATAAAAAATGATACCTAGGTACCTACTGCCACAAACCTTATTAATATGTTTCTCGCATGCCAGACCAGGGCTATATTGTACAATTCAAATAACACCATGGCGCTAAATTGAGTTTACTGATGAAACATTAGACAATTACTGAAGACAAAGCAAACTAAGCACAGGTAATCTTATTACAGAATAACCTGTATTTTATCACTTCTCGGGGTACATTCCTCCCTACGTTCATTGGAAGGGCAAGGTAACCTTTTCTTTGAAGAGTTTAAACGCGTACCAGATAAAATAAGGATTAACAACATCAATATTTAAATGTCAGAAAACAATATTTTGGTAATTTCTTCCCCATTTTGATGTTATTTGATATTTTTAATATGATTTCCAGCGCAGCTACCCGGGATCGGTGGAATCCCGACATCCCCATTTGGGGAAAGTTGTGAAGCTAGGGGCGGAGGAAAAGGCGAAGAGGAAGGTAGGGAAATATCTGGGTATTCAGATCTCGTTACAAAACATTTCTAAAACCGTTTCTATCAACGTTTCGATTCTGAATGCTAGTCTCTTACTCTGGGATCACAGAGGATACGATAAATACGTCTTATTCCTTCGAAACATTTTGATGTACCTAACCCGGAAGTCGAGATGCCATTATTTTTAGACGCGCAGTGGACTTTACCACAAAACCAGATCATTTGACACCAGCCGGACGTAAGGACGAAGGATTTTCTTTGTTTTATGTCTATCCTTTCTCTGTTCTGTGTTCCAAAAGCTATTAAAACGAGAAAGACACGATAATGGGTTTCATGATACATTTTAACTGTGTTTTAAAGCCAATTGGAAACCTTTCGTTTGAATTCTCCAAAAGGTATAAATTATATTTTACGGAAGGGCTATAGCTGAAATAAAAAGATTTACGACCCGGCGACAGGATACCTTTCCCCTGAACAGTCAATAACAACAATTTAATTCAAACATTGTTTTCGTTGTTAAAACATAAATATATTGAGCTTTTTATAAATCTATATCAAACCTGAAACATAGGTTTTCAAAATGTGCTGACAAGCCCTTAACAAAAACGACGAATGGATTGGGTGAGCATAAAATATTACAACGTAAAAACTACAAGAAAAACATTTTGTAAAAACGACGAAGTAAAAAAAGGCTAAAAAGGGAAGAATTATCTAACAAAAAATATCTACATCCGAAGAGATTGGATTCAACAAAAGGATTAACGTCGTTCTGTTCCAAAAGCAGTAATGATAAAATGGGGAATTTCATACAAAAGTCGAGATTTATGACAGTGGTTTCACTTTAAGTGCCCACTTTGATACCAGAGTGCCACCATTGAGAATGATGTCTTCGTACAATACATCCGGAATAAAAACATTATTACTATAATTCCATGTCCTGTAACGAAGCTTTCAAGGCCGGTTACTTTTTAGCCTTCGACAATACCTCTATTTCTTCCCTATTCATTTCGCCACACAACATTCCCGATAGAACTTCTGGTAAGAGACAAGATGATCTAAACATTCTTCTTCGTCTTCCACTCTTTTCAGAGTTTACCTAGGATCGTTGATATCGCATTTGAGAATGCATTTCAGGACATGGCATGCTGCAGCCATCCATCGCAGGAGTAATATCGTCGCCGAAAAGGCAAAAGGACTTTAGTGACACTTTGGTCAAAAATAAGTTAAATATGCAGTTTTGACGAGTTTTTTTTCTCTGCATCGAATGCTCTGACTCTCGTTTGATTCTGAAAACTTTTGTGGCTCTTCAGCCATCTAAAATATATTTATCATTTGGGAGAAGGCTTGACTCAAGCGACACAAGTTTGGTACATTTTTAGCTTACCCGAGTTAACTTTTTTCAAAAATCCAACCAGGTACTCAAGACCAAAACAAACTTTATAGTGCTCTGATGTAAGCTTCCCAAAATGGCTCTTCAGCCCTTTTGCTTTTCTGGCAACGATATGTTATAACTAGGGTGTTTTTATTTTATTGCAAAATATAGAACAAAAATATAGCGTCTCCGATATTTTAAAGATTCGTAGTTGGAATTGACGTTACAAGCTGACCGAAAAAAATCAACAGAAAAATCTTAACAGCAGAGCTCATGGTAAGAGTATTTTTTGTTGATACTCAGATTTTTGATTCATACGTAGTAGTTCAAAAAATATTTCAAACATATTCCAGATTTTGATATTTATTGACTATCGTGCGCCCTTGACACTTGACCTTTAGCCACGAAATCAACTCCATACGGAAGCTAGGTAGCGGGAAGTGCCCAGACATACATAGATAGCGCCTCCTGGCTTCTCGCGGGAAAATTACGAGACTAACGAAACAATTTTCCTGAGAGCTTTCCCCGACTTTGAGAATTCATTAATTCGCTGAGAAACGCCCTCCATTCCCGCTTTGGACAGGCCGTAATGAGGCTGTAATGAAACGCGTGAAAACTAAACGTTTTAATTACGAGTATGTATTGGGTAGGTTTCACGATGTTACTTGAATGGTCGGGATATATTTAATTAGACTTATTTATAATATTAATCGTTTTTATCACTAGGAAATTGTCAATAGCCTTTACGTAGAACCTCAGAGCAATAATATACGGGAGGGATAGCTTTGCGAAACATTTAATCAGGATTGTTATTGATTTTTTCTGACTCGGGCATGGCTAGAGCTAGGGTATTCATACATCCATTCATAGCACATGTCGACATAATGTTTTATTGATTTGTATAACCACTTTTTCACAGTATTGTTATCAACAAAAATATAGGATATAACCTCAAAAACTGTTGAGTTGTGTCGCATCCAAAAACGTAGTGGGCGGAGTCGCTGGAGAAGCGGAAGACAGAAAACATGCTTACATACCTAAAAGTGGTGCGATATTATGTGACCACTTGACTCGACTCGGTTTACGACGTAAAAACTTGGAGAAAGTGATTTATCGTTAATTTGAATAGGTTAAGTAAAAATATTTAGCTATCTCTCCATATATATTCTTACTTCAAGGGTTGAACGCTCGGCTGATAGTCGGATGAATGAAATTCGATACTCACAGCGGGTACCGTCTTACTCAGTTTTTAGAATAAAAAATATGCTTAGTAACTATAAATCTGCAAGTATAAATCTTAGGGTTTTTCGTCCAAATTATGTGATTCAAATATATGTATTTTTTTAATATAAATATTTACTCTGGGAACACCCTATCCTTTGCTTCCGATTCACCCGTTAGTCCAATCGCGAGTCACGGTAGAAAACTGATACTTACAATAAGACAATAGTAACTAAAGATTTAATTGTTCAAACGAAAAAACAGTTTAAAATAATGTGTTCGAGAACGATATTGTTATTTTAAATGAATAAAAAATATGTTTGTTTTACAGACGCATACCAAGCATTTGTACAACTGAAAATTAAAATTCACTGATAATTCAAACATCCGGCGGGCCAGCGATAGTAATGAAATGAAACGTTATTTGCAGTAAAATGAACAATATTATGTTGTCATCCACGTGCATATACTCGTATATATCTAGTGACTGCTAAAACTGGAGCATGAAACAAAAGCATTATGTACGGCTCAATGGATATTGGTCCAAGCAATTTGGTATAAGAAGACGTAATTTTATTGCGTTAGGTCTATTAAAAAAAAACTGTATTAAAAGTAACAACTCCAAGATACGCTACGGTGTTGAAGACGAGAAAGCAATTTGAAAAAGTCTATATACAAGGAGAAGTAGGTCAAAATATTTCACAATTTATATAAGAAGGTTCTACTTATATAACGAGATAACAACTAGTAGGTGAAACCTACTAGTTGTTATCTCGTGAAAAATCAAGGGATGTATTTTGACTTAAAAAGTTTTTTTTTAATTTTAATATGATGACTTTCTGAATACATATCGTCGGTGTTAGTCCAATACCGCATTTTAGCCAATAATATTAAAATACGTTTTTTTGGCGCTTTCAGTTGAACGGCACAAGTCGCATATATTGGCATATTCAAATTCTGAAATTGACCACTCAGTTGAAGTAAATACAAAGAAACAACAAAAAAAAATCGCGTGAAATTGAAACGTTTTTGGTCCCTCTTGAACATTTTGACAAATGGTTCTTCCGCGGTATTGAACTCACACCGTCGAAATGTCGGTTCCAAATTTGAAAAGTCCACACTCGTACGCATGTATGTACCATACGTACTTATAAAGGTAATTATTTATAGTTAATAATATGGATATCCGGAAATAATGCAAGCGTAAAGTATAGGATCGAGAAAGGGACGCTTAGATGGTTTGGGCATGTAGAGCGAATGAACGAAGAAAGCAGTGTGAAAAGAATATATGATGCGAAATTAAATGGAAGAAGAAGTCGGAGACGTTCGAACAAGACATGACACGATCAAGTGAATCAAATACTTGAATCAGGCCATGTGAAGAGTCAGAATAACAGAAAAGTATGTATGAGACCATGCATGAATTTGAGTGAAGCAAGGAGTGCGTGCCAAGACAAAGTTGTATGGCAGTCCGTTCTCTCTGCCTGTAATGGCGCTTCCTGCTGCGGGGAAACGGCGTGATGGTTAGTTAGTTAGTTAATAATAAAACATTAAACGATGTATATTACGTAGGAACCCAGGGGAAAAGCTGCGCTCTTATAAATGATACATCAAAACGATTTTTAATTAAGTGAAAACTACGTAATAGTTCCGAAAATTTAGTGGAACTATCATATAAAGAATATTGTGAGGTATATTATAAGAAACATAATATAAAATTGGGGCGTTCGATGATTTATTTTCAGAGATTCCGGATTTTCTTAAAAACATAGTTTTTAGCTGGCATTTCTGAGGCCGGAAGTTTTTTAATACCCACTTAAGTTTTATTTAAAAAACCGTAACATTAAATTTTGACGTCAAAAAAAGTTAACAAAACAAAAATCATTTCGGCAATACGGAAAATAAAACAGTAACACATTTTATTTATTGTATATTTCTATCCAATGCTGACTTATACGAATGTTGCTTAACCTTGGCGATCGCTTTAACACAAATATGTACTTCTTTATCGTAAGCCTTCTCAAGTTGGACAAAGATACGAGTGCCATCTATCAATTAATAAATCAGATAAAATAAAAAATCGCCATTTTGTTTTTTTTTGTCATTTTAATGGTATTCGTTAAACGTCTATTCTAGGTCTATTTTGACTTTTGAACAAATTGTGATCAGCCTGACAAGTATAACAACATGACAGTTATGCTTTACAGCTGATCATTATTTGTTCAAACGCTGAAACTGACCGACAATCGGCGTTTTACGGGGACCGTTAAATGTTTTTAAAAAATGACGCTAATCATTTCATTGTCATGATTTAAAATGTGACGTAAGTTTGAAACACACTAGCCTAAAAATACACAAGAAATTACATTCAATGATTAAAATCCCAGATTTAATTAAAATTATTTTATAACTAAAATGCCGCGATTGCTAATTCTTTAATTACGTTTACAAATTAATCCCGGATCTTAATGCGGTTTGGCGGCTTGGTATGGCGGAATTGTAAAACGCTGGAGTATAAAGTTGTTCGTTGAATTGATCGCATGAGCCAAAAAATAGCCTGTTATAAAAACGAATGAACTTAACTTTAAAAGAATATTTTTTTTAAATTCGTTTAAAGATGAAAATACCTAATTTTGAAATCAGTTTGCTTTTCCCGGTAGCTTAAAAACATCTTCATTTACTGCACTTCAGGGTTTTATTTTTTCTTCTTTGTTTCTATTTATAATTTTGTATCTTATATTAATACTAAGTACCTATTTTTTTACACTGTATTTCTTATTATGTTATATTGTATTATATTGTGTTAGTTTTATCTCTGTATTCTGTTGTAATTCATGTATTTCTTTAATTTCCAGTGTCCCAGAGTGAGTTTTTATAACTCGTGGGGATTATTATATTTGTTAGCAAGATATTTATTTATAAATTAACGGACTAAAGTCCAATTACAAAAAAGACATATAAAACACGAAATTGAAAAAAAAGCAACAGAGAAGGAATAGCATATACATAATAATTTATTTATTTTTAACTACGCGTATCTTATTTGAAATTATGTGGAAAATTAGTACACAAGGAAAATTTTCCGAAACTAGAATACCTGACGGTGGTGTTCTAGTTCTAAATAGTCTAAAAGTGACCATGAATCAACAATAAAATGAACATGTGTGTAACGTCTGTCTTTGTTGCTTCGAGTGATTTGAGCGAAATGGCAAATATAATTCTGATTGTATGAATCGTCAAAAAGTCTCGAACGGTGAGCTCTAGGGTCATAAAATGGCACAACCTTGTCTGTCCAAAATTAATAGATCAACGAAACTATTTTTTCAGCTTCAAATTTCGATTTCTATTGAGCTATGGAGCTGGACTGTTCAATAATTATATTGTATCACAACTTGTATTTTATTACTATTGTGACTGTTTACTATTATCAATTATGGAAGGTATTGCATTGCACTACTCCTGCATACCTTCTGGAATAAAATTTTATTATTATTATTATTAGTAATAATAGGAAATAAGAATGACCGGCTAGTAGCTGAGTGGACAAGCGCGTCGGATTCCCACCCGGGCGTCGTGGGTTCAATTCCTCTGCTAGCTAAGTCCTCCATCATTACACGAGCAACATCGTCCGCTATTTACGATAATAGTAGGAGTTTTTAAAATATTGTTATACGTGACCCGGGAATGTTTGTCTTTCTTTTTAAAAAAAAAGATTATTTGAGCATGAGAAAAAAACGAAAGCCTCTTTGCAAAAGCGATTCACACCCATTAGTCGATATCAAATTGAAAAATGAACAAACGAAATCCATGTCAAACAATCCAGTGTCCGAGTTTTATATCAAGTGCCTACTTGAGAGTCCTTCCGCACTCGGGCAGTACTTAGAGCGTCGCAGGAAGCGCTAATACGATAAGCAAGCGAAGAAAGAACGGAAAGGAAAATCCTACCCGAGGGACTTTCAGGTCGTGATTCCAAATATTGGTGCTCATATTATTCCGTACACGACTATTTTAGAGATTATTCCGGACATGATAATTGCGCACACGGATTACTGCGGACACAGACTATTACGCTCATTGAAAACTCCAGACAAAGATTTAATCTAATTTCAGGTTAGGTATCGAAAAAAAGATGAAATAAAAAAGCACCTTCCAACCAACAATGTTAGGCACCTTGGGCCAGTGACATTACAAACTCATAGATACCTTGTAGAGCTCTGAAAGTGGCAAGCAAAATATACGGCAATTGCCACACTTTCGATTTAGCGGAGTTAGTATTAAGTTGTCACGGGTCGTTAGAGGTCGTATACTATATCTAAAAAATGCATAAACAAGTGCCAAAACGCCTAGTGTGTGATGAAAAGGTGTTTCCATTATGCTGCAAACACCAGAAAAAGCCAAGAAATAAAATTTCATTCGAAGTACACAAAAACGACTTATTATTCCAAATAAAACGATTATTTCCACCGTTTCCCAAAGATTTTAAGCGCCATTGAAGAAAGAGGGAGATGGTAAACGTAGCAAAACATAAGTATAAGAAGGACAATCTACTGACAGTAGGTCGTCTTATACGGCGTACCTTATTCGTTGGTGTAGGATGTAAAATTCGACGCGGCTTTAGAGCACGAAACGCCGTCCAGTCCTATTTCTATTTCGTTTTTATATGCATATTATTTAAATGTCTATGTTTGTCATACACGACCAGCGTTTTAATTATGAGAACATAAGCGAGTGTTGTTACTTGCCATATTTTGTGTAAATATTCTAAGACACTAACGTGTCTATATTTTTGTAATGTCATTGCCTTTGGCACTCAAGTCATTTAAATATAATTTGATTAGTCTCTAATAATTGTAAACAATCACTCTGTATATTATTACTTCTCGGGCATTGAAAAATTTCAAATTTAAACATTGAAAAAAATATATTTTGAAACACTTTCTTGTGCGGAATAATCAGCGTCCGGAATTTTCAATGTGTGCGATACTCTGTGAGTTGTGCGGAATAATCAGGTTCGCAATAATCTGTGCGCAATATTCGTGTACGGAATAATAACCGGACCAAAATATTTTAGGTAGTAGCTACCGACGAAAAATCAAAGCTTCGTCGAAATTTGCATTTAATTTTCATCGTGTCGCCGTAGATGTATGTATTAGAAGGGGGGATACCTACGTAGTTTTTTTACATGCCGCGTTTTGGGACGAAAGTTATTTTTTTTTTATTTTGTGAGCGTTTCATTGGGCGAGAAGGGATAAAAGATTTGAATAATGTATCAAAGTTGTGGGTATGTTGTTTCATAAAGGCGTCCTCGGTAGTTTACCTAAATGATTTCTTAGAAAAAGTAAATCGTAAGAATTCCGATTTTTTCTGGAGTGAGGCTAATTGAGGTGGAGGAGGGAGAAAGGAAAGAAGAAGGTTGGGAAACTAGCAATTAATATCTAGTCCATAAACATAGCTACCGCCATTATAAGTAAAGTTTCTGAATGGTGGTCTTTCACCAGGTCGATACAGAGGGTGAAAAATCTCATACAATTTTTAAAACTTTTTATAATATGAATGTATTGTAATATTTTTAAGCCTATGTATGACATTTTTTTAGATTTATAAAAATTGGTTCCTAAACAAACAAAAAATAATATTTGTATGAGAGAAGCTGGTGCAAGTATTATGATTAAAAAAACTGTTTGCTCCAAATCCCTGACAAAGGCTAAAGCACAAATATGACAGTTATTTCAGGCCCACCTAAACAATGGACGTGGTGGGTTCACAAAGGATTATTTGAAAGTAACTTCGCAGCGAACAGTCAAAATTATTGATTGCCAGCTTATTGTGTCGAGTCAACTTGACACAGGCTTAAATTAGCTATTACATGAACTAGGTACTTATAAGTCTCTTCAAAAACAGAATTATTCCGTTACGAAGCGGTCAGTTTTTGAAACTCGATTTTCGACCATCAGTACACTCAAAGTTAAGTCATATATGTTCAAAGATTAATCTCAGATCAACCATAATTATAAATAGTCACATACTCATAGCAAACATGGACTCTCACCAAGAGCGTTGTGACAAAATGGGAACCAGAAAAAAAGAACCATGGTGGGTGTGTCCTTGCGAGATAGTTTTTTTATTTTTATTGATTAGGAGCAAGTTAAAGATTGCCAGGATTCGTAATTTTATCAAGCGGTAATTTGTTGGGAACGAAGCACGTCTAACAGGTGAAGATTTGAATTCTAATTTCATCGGATGACGTTCAAAGGTCACCCACAGATGGGATGGGTCGACGACCTAGAGAAAAGGCGGTTTTGGAAGGGGATAGTCGCCGAGAATAAGAAAACTAGAGATACTTGGAGAAGCTCGTTTTTTATCTGTCTAAAAATATAAATTATTTAAAATATAGTAACTAATCAAAAATAATAAATGTTTCGTCAAAAAAAATCCGCAAAGCTGACAACACAACTAAAACTGACGGCAGCTAGTCCGAAACTTTTTATTCATGTGTTTATTTGTTAGTCCACGAATTTCAAAACAAAGTTTGCAGAATTCAAAACATGTTTACTTACAGTCGAATAACAAGAAATGGCGTCTTTGTTTCCTCTTCTAGCCGCCTGCAAAGATATCGTTGTCAAGCTGTAAGCCCTTTTCGCTTATGTGCAAAAGATACATTTGCACAAACCTGTGTTAAAATTGAAAAATAAATCGAATCTTAGTTAGAAAGGTAGGTACTTAAATTTACGCGTCTGCCTAATGTATCCAATATATATACAATACCTAAACACGTATAGTAGGTGGGCAAAGTTTAAAAAATCTTAATTTATTTTGCATAAATATTCCCAAGTTTTATAATTATTTACGAAAAATACTGTATTCATATCATATTTATTTAACACCCTCAACAACCATCTTTATGTCTTAGGACTTGTTACTTGTGAAAAATCACGGGATGTCACTTGGCTTACCAAGATTTTTTTTTAGTTCTATTTCAAATATAGAATAATATCTGATAAAATACATTATTGGCAGGCACTTTATTAGGTAGGCAAGAATTTGAAAGGATTCTTCATAAATTTTCACAATTTCAATAAACATCAATTCTAAATTTGAAAATTCTCACTCGTACCTACGTACTTATGTACATACCCACAAAGGAAATTATTTATAATTATTTCTATGTGACTTTTGGTAGCAGCCGTCGAATAGAGATTTTAAGCAAAATGTATGTTTGTGGAAAATGTATTGCTTGTCACACTCGAGTCATCAAACTGCCGAAACTTGAATATTTTTAAGTTTAAAAAATAATTGTTAAAATTCGTTTTTTTTTAAAAGCTATAGGTAATCGTCGAATATTCAAACCTCAGTAGAGGAACAAAAAGTAGTATTGAATCTGAATACTAAAAATTAGGTAATAATCCAAAATGTCATACGCAGCTTTTGCCACCCTGAAGGAACACATAAAAAAAACTATCACACATTGTCGGCCCACCCTAACACGTGCATCGCTAGGGTGGACCGTCAATGTTTGAAGGCTTTACCCTAACGCTGCCGGCCTACTACAGCCTACGTACGCCTCAATTTCCGCCGGCCGTTACGTCGTTCCCGTTCAGCATTAATCATACTTTGACAACTCTCTGTGTCGGGATATCGTATATTGATTCGGCGCAGGCGTGAAAGCGGAATGAAAGCCTTTTAAATACCGGCCATAAATCACTCGAAGGGAATTAAGAATGACGTGAAAATAAACTAGAGAGTTCTAATTATATTTTTTTATATTTTCAAAGACCTCTACTTCATCGTTACATCATACGTTTCTCATTGGGGCAGCAATAAAAAACTACAAAAAATACCTTTGTTAATCGGATCCGATGATTTTGGCAATTATTTACTAAATATGTTTAATACCAGTTGTAATCGGTGAAAAATCATGGAATGTGTCTTGACTAGCAATAGAATCTGATACAGCGATTAAAAATTAAAGATTAAAAATTAAATGTCACATATGTATTTTTTAAGCAATTAGGCTATAGTTACGCCAACCAAAGCTCTGACAATTGTGTAAATTACAAAAAAATAAGAATTTTGAGACATGACAATGGATAATACAACATTGGTACTGTTGTAAGTGCGGCCAATTGCTCGTAGAACGTTGTGCTGTGATTTTCGGGTGAACCAAATTTATTTTATGTTCAAAGTGTTGTTTCCGTCCTGTAGAAAGACTTTATCTTTTGAATTTTCCATTTAGAACTAATAATATGTACAAATAAGTTTATCAGAAACATTAAAACTGAAAAATATATAGGTATTATATATATATATATATATATATATATATATATATATATATAATTCTGCCTAGGTGGCATATTTTTAGGTAATGATATTTATAACAAGTTTATGCAAAATTCAGACAAACGAATAAACTACAAGGACAGATTCTCAACGTTACATTAATTATTTCCCTTGTCGAAAAAAATATTTTCCAGTATCTCGAGAGGAACATCCAAACCTGATGAAAGATTTTTTTTAAACCTACCAAAAACGCGGGCATGCAAAAAAATAATAGAAAGGAAATGAATAGTATTGATTGCTCTAGGACAATCTCGAAAAACTTTTTTTATGTAAAGTTATCTTAGGTACCTACCCTATAAGTCATACACGCAAGTACTCTTATTCAGTGTAATTCGGTGTTTTCAAGTTGCTTCACCTAAAATGAATTGAAATCTATCACTAACATAATAGGTTCATAGATTGATTTGTAAAATAGTGTTGATTTTGCACGCTGCAGTAAAAATCCGCAAAAATAAACTTTGCTGTAAATTTTCATTAAAATCATAGATGCCAAAACACTAAGTTGTTTTGTTTATTTACCTAGCGAGTGAAAATCAATAATAGAAAATGATACCCAAACTTTTAATAATACTTAGAGACACGCAATTTCATTTGTATAAAAATTGGGTAAATTGGATTTCTTTGGCTTACCGACATATCACAATAGAATTTGCCCTACATTGTGAAAACGGTCTAGACTACTAAAAGGTTTTATGTTAATTTTACTATGTTATCCCGCCATAAAGCACGAGCCCTTTGAAATATTATTGACATTCATGAAGACATAATATATATTTACATAATATTATTTCATTGTTATTGATAGATACTACCATTAACTTTATTTTTGTCTTGATAAAGTTTTACATCGACCAGTGCAATAATAATTATTGACTCGATTTATAAAATAATCTAAGAAGGTCCAGCATACCCCTATTGGGGATGCCATAGTCTCACTGGCTCTGGACGGTTGGGAGCAGTTGAGACTCTTGTGCGGTATTCGCGTAATTTTTTTTTTATAGACTGAGCAAAACGATTGAAGAATTTATAATTTGCAGCCCTTTTTGAAGCTGGGGTAGGTAGGTACAAGCGAAACCTCGTAGAAGTCAAAAAAATATTTTTTTAAATAGTGGTCTTAAACCAAGTTAGTGTTATTTATTTAATTTTTAATGACTTATGACACAACAACGTGTATCAAAAAAAATACTTTTTTGGATGGCTGGGGTTGTTTAGAAATGTATAAATAAACAGTGAGGGTTAGTGAGTACTGTGCAAGGGAGCTAAGATAGAGGGAAGAAAAAAACGAGCAATTAATTGCAAAGATCGTGCATGATGACAGGCAGTAAAAATAATTCATATATCTTACATAATGTCAAATTGATAAGAGTGACGTAAAATAGCACGGCCAATTGTCAATTGCGGTTAATAAGTCAAGTAGACGAATAGCACATTGCAATAAGTGTACAATACGTAGTAACTTACAATATGTCGCCTAGGCAAAGTGAAATGGCTTGTGACCTTGATTTATAAATTTACTCTACAAAGGTGGTGTGATTTTAAATCCTTCCCTCCCCACTCCTACGATATACCTCCCTTTATGGCATTAAGGACTATTGTGCGGTATTCACATAAAAAGTAGATCCTGAGATTTCCCTCAGGGTCTGCATCATGTTTGGGGATGCTATGCGGAGGGTTTTTGGAGAGGAAGGAGTCAACCTGGATCTTAAAGAGACAAATAGATTAGAGAGCCAAGCTTTGGAGAATAAAAAAAAACAAGTCGTAAAAACGAGCTGCTCTCATTCGGAAAATGTCAACCGTGTATATTCGTCCATAATGTTGACTGGGCACGCGTTTGCCGTGTCTCCGGGATGTGCG
The DNA here is from genome assembly GCA_022651775.1 of Drusus annulatus. NCBI lineage: Eukaryota > Metazoa > Arthropoda > Insecta > Trichoptera > Limnephilidae > Drusus > Drusus annulatus. The sequence goes on from JAGWCC010000783.1 coordinate 147,241, forward strand.
CCGATGCCTTAGAACAATTTCCAAGGAAATGTCAGATAATTAAACGCAGCATTCCCACCTGCCGTCTGTGCTTTACGAACTGTTATCCATCCGTCAAGACAGGGGGACATTTTGAACTTGTCCTAAGTGTTCCTATATTATTTAGTGACTCCAGAGTAGCCATCAAATGCAACAGTAGTAATACCACAATCATAACACAAGCTACACACACAGCTTTTAATTATAGGAATAGGAAGAATTAAAACATGTTCATGTTATTCATCACGAGTAAGCCTGGAGATATTTGTTTTCAATAAAAAATATTTGTAAAGAGTTTTTGAGGTAAGTACTATTGTAGTATTAAAGTTCTCGAATAATATTTGAGGCTAACTTATCTTATTCAATCCCACCGCAGAAAATCGCCTTAAGGTGAAATATCACAAAACTACGCTATTTAAGTTCACAATAATGAATTTGTAAAGCTGTTTTTTTGCCAAGAAAAGTTCGTTAGGAAGATTGTTTCGTTGAAGGAATGAGGTAGTTATTGTCCTACATGAAATATGAACAACAAAGGATATCTACTATTTTGACTTTGGTTATAAGAACAAATCTTTTCGGCTCAAAAAATACCAATCAATGTTTTTGTTAACGAAATTCGCAAAAATCGGAAAAAGTCACGACACGTAAGTTTAAAGCTTAAAGCTCAAAGCCCAAAGCCCAAAGCTTAAAGCTCAAAACTTAAAGCTCAAAGCTTAAAGCTTCAAGCTCAAAGCTTCAAACTCAAAGCTCAAAGCTTAAAGCTTAAAGGTCAAAGCTTAAAGCTCAAAGCTCAAAGCTCAAAGCTTAAAGCCCAAAGCTTAAAGCTCAAAAGCTTAAAGCTCAAAGCTCAAAGCTTAAAGCTCAAAGCTTAAAGCTCAAAGCTCAAAGCTCAAAGCTTAAAGCTCAAAGCTTAAAGCTCAAAGCTCAAAGCTCAAAGCTTAAAGCTCAAAGCTTAAAGCTCAAAGCTTAAAGCTCAAAGCTCAAAGCTCAAAGCTCAAAGCTTAAAGCCCAAAGCTTAAAGCTCAAAGCTTAAAGCTCAAAGCTTAAAGCTCAAAAAACTTAGAGCTTTGAGCTTTGAGCTTTAAGCTTTGAGCTTTGAGCTTTAAGCTTTGAGCTTTGAGCTTTGAGCTTAGAGCTTTAAGCTTTGAGCTTTAAGCTTTGAGCTTTAAGTTTTGGGCTTTGGGCTTTGAGCTTTAAGCTTTAAACTTACGTGTCGTGACTTTTTCCGATTTTTACGAATTTCGTCAACAAAAACATTGGTTGGTATTTTTTGAGCCGAAAAGATTTGTTCTACTGTAACGTGGATGTTGGGTGTCAAAATAGTAGATATCCTTTGTTGTTCATATTTCATGTAGGACAATTCCAACCTTCTTATCTAGTCTCCTTCAACGAAACAATCTTCCTAACGAACCTTTCATTGGCATACTCGGCCTATCCTTCATCTTCCAGCTCAGATACGAGGGCGCTATTAATTATATAATAACACTGAACTTAAATAGCGTAGTTTTGTGATATTTCACCTCAAGTGCCGATTGGAGCCGAAGATAAGTTAGCCTCAAATATTATACAGAGAACTTTAATACTACAATAGTACTTACCTCAAAAACTCTTTAAAAATATTTTTTATTGAAAACAAATATCTCCAGGCTTACTCGTGATGAATAACATGAACATATTTTAATTCTTAAGCTCAAAGCTCAAAGCTTAAAGCTCAAAGCTCAAAGCTTAAAGCTCAAAGCTTAAAGCACGGAGAACTGTATGTGGCGTCCTCAAGCGTCGGAAAAGTTCATTTTTAGTATAACAAAAACGCACTGGTAAACTTTTAGAAAAAAAAAATTTTTTTTTTTCGCGCATATACACTTTCTTTATTGTTTCTCGCGAAAAACAAAAAGTAGGCCGTAAACAAGAGAGAAGGCTGTTTCTCAAAACTACCTATACACATAATGCGTTTTTCGGGTTAACTTTAATTGCTCGACCTTTAACAGGCTAAAGCTATAAAATGGTAGGAATTTAATATATATAGATATTGACTATAAAAACAATTCTCTGTGAGTACGAACGTACATACGTACGAGCGTTGACTTTTCAAATTCGGAACTGGAGTTTAAACCTACTTATGATATATTTTTCTAAAACAACTAAGTGACATTTAACTTTCTTCAGATAATCCCGTTATTAGAATACAATAGATAAATTTTATATTGGCAGCGCAATTTAGCAAAAAACATCTGCACACAAAACTGCACGATCGTAAACTTTGTAAATAAAAGTCGTAAGTAAACAAAAAAATTACGCAATGTACATATTTAAATATCTGATTCACGTTGGCTGTCGCACACGCAGATTGCTTCTGACACATACAATTTCTGAGACGAATTGCGTGCTTACGACAGCGCCGGATTGGTGCAGAATGGAATGCTAAAAGGCTGTCCATTGCTCATGTTGCAGAAATCTACAAGAGTGGCGGCTAGTGGTTAAACACCACAATTCAGAATCGAAACTTTGCTTAAATGGCTTTAGCCGTGTTTAGTGACAGTTTGACGGCCTGCATGGTCGAGTGGTAAGACGCTCGACTACGAATCCAGAGGTCGCGGGTTCGAACGCGGCGTGCGCTATTAAATTTTATGTATTTAATATGTTTCATAACATATTTAATTGATATAAAATAAAATATAGTATATTTTCGGCAAGTTTCAGCTTGGTAGATACTCCAAATATCGCCCTGGTGAAAGACCACCATTCAGAATTGAAACGTTGTTTGAAATGGCTTTAGCCGTATTTGGTGACCAGATCTGAATAGTCAGGTACTTTCCAACCTTTCCCTTCCTCATCTCCTTCCCCTCCCCACTACTTTCAGCCTCACAACATACCCTTATTGGGGATGCCATAGTCTCAGTAGTTCTAGACGGTTGGGAGCAGTTGAGACTTGCGGAATTCACGTAAAAAAAAGATTGAATAGCCAGGTGTCTCTCAACCTGCCTTCTCCCCTTCTCCTCTCCCCAGCTCCTCTCTCCCGCACTCCTTTTAGCTACAAAACATACCCCAAATAGGGAAGCCATAGTTCCACTGTCTCAAGGGCAGATGAGGCGGTATTCTCACAAAAAATGTAACTAACTAACCATCACGCCGTTTCCCCGCAGGGGTGGGCAGAAAGGATGGACCACCATACAACTCTGTCTTGGCACACACTTCTTGTTCCATTCACATTCATACATCGTCTCATACATCCGCTTCTGTTATTCTGACTCTTCACATGGCCCGACTCAAGTATTTGATTCGCCTGATCTTGCCATGTCGCTCTCGGGCGTTCCCGACCTAATAAGCTCTCTGTGTTTGCCTTAAGAGGCCAGCTTTTAAAATGAAAGTAATGTAAGAATGAAAAATTTGCATAAGTATAAAGTAATTTGAATAAAATTTACATCAAAATGAAAATATCTTAGATTTAGAGAAAAACTGTTAAAAAGATTAGGTAAACGATATTATTGTTTACTTAATTAAAACATTAAACACAATAAAAATACAATACGTTTTGTTATATATATTATATATATATTCGAAAACATTTTTTAATTATATATATAAAATGACAAAAACATTCTATGCATCGATTCAACAATTATACACAGGAGATTTTCTTTTATCACCGAAAAACACAGCCCTCAGATAACTTATTGTTTATAACGAAAAAGGGACAACAAGTGTACACGTTGACCTTAATTATATTGAAAAGGAGTTTTCTTTTCTAAACTCAAATAACATGTTAGAAACATGCCGCATGCGAGCAATTTTGTACTAAGTTCGTGTCAACTGTAGTTGTGATACTTATACAAACAAAGATAAAATGTTTAACTATACGAAACATCACTAACAACCCGCCCGAGGAGTCATTAATTTTCTGGTAGGGTTCTGATGGAAGGCCTACAGCAGGCACCCCATGAATTTGGTTTAGTATTAAGCGCCTTTGTGGTGATCTTTCACAAAATGGCGCTATAAAAATTATTCAAGTTTTAATAAGAATTGCCGTTATCATTATTTTCCATGATATTTAGTTTGGGAAGTATTTATTCATTCGAGTATACTAACATTTACAGAATTGTATTGATTGAGGGAAAATATTTAAGTATTTTAAAATAAGTTTTCGTGGGTGTGGGCCATATTGTACACGTTCTGCGTTCGTGTTTAGATTACTGCAACGGAATATACGCTTGTCTTCCTAAATATAAAATTAACAAACTACAACTAGTCTTCAACGCCTCGGCAAGACTTATCACCGGCATATCAAAATATTCCCATATCTCAGAGCACCTCATAAAAATCTTCACTGGTTTAAATATCCCGAAAGAATCCAGTTTAAGCTTTGCTGGAATCATCCAAGGGCGCTCCCTTGAGGTGATTTTTCACAAAAACGGAGCTATACAAATTATTCAAATATTATTATTATTATTATTCTGCATTGGGCCTAAAATATTTTTGTGCCGGATCTGGTTTACAGTAGTTTACATGACGTAATGATTATTATCATTGTGATTCATGTAGTTTCCGTTACACCACCTACGAGGTACTTACACACTGGAGATAAAGTGATGAGAATACCGTAAGATGGCGCCAGTTTGATGAAGAAATAATTCATTAATTATGATGTCAGCTGATTGCGGTTTAGAAGCTTCTCACAGTGGGAAACCCCGCCTTATCATAGACTCAAACCACATCGGCAAAGAGGTATTCTTTATTTACAGGAATGGAATAAAATTAGATATGGTCGATATCAGAATCGGGTGTACCTGCGGTTCCAGTTACCGATGACCGGCGAGGAACCGGCTGTTTATTCAGTTCTTTTTGAAACCGGTTCCTGGTACCAGAAAAGTTCCACTAAGGAGGTTTTTAAATTCAAATCGAAAAGTACTAGCAAATCGGACAAAAGAAAAAAAAGCTAGTCGGTAGAGATTTGAAATCGAAAAGTACTAGCATATCGACAAAATTCTTCCCCAAAAAAAATACTAGCAAATCAACAAAAAAATCGGTTTCTCGGCCGAATGATATCGATTTTTATTTGCCAAAAAAAGGAACCGGTTCCTCAGAGAAATAATATCGACGGTTCCAGTGACCGGCTTGGAACCGGTTTCTTTTAACCGGGACAGGAATATCGACCATCTCTAAACAAAATGTATTATATATAATACTTTTTTTATCGAACATTTGCAGATAATAACTACGGGGATGCCACTTTAATCACCTGTTAATTCAACGCTTAGCACGAAACAATCACTTTCCAACCTCCCTCTACCCCGTCTCCTTTCCCTCTTCCGACTTTCTTCAGTCACACGACATACCCCAAACGGAGATGTCGTAGTCCCGCCGGCTCCGGTCAGTTGGGACTTTTGCGCGGTATTATTTAAAATACATATGAAAGTTGATGGCTCTGACAAGTGTAGGTATCACTAAGCGAACACAACATTTAGTTCTTTAATTTTAAAACTGCCAAAAAAAACAAGTCGGAATAGAACATTTGCTGAAGTGTATTAAGCTTAGTGACTACACCTGAATACCTGGGTTTTTTTAAATTTTATTTACGCCCGTTAAAGGCTTTTTTTAATTTTATTTACAGTGCAAACATCAATATAAAAAGATCAATATGAAAAGAAATTTAAAAAAATAGCAGTAAAAATAAATAAATTAGCTCTACTATACGAAAAAAACTTTACTGAGGTGTGCATATACTCGTATTGTGATATTAATGTACTAAATGTATCAAGAACATCGGAGTATTTGTTTCCCAGATGTTGAATTCGTCGCATAGGAGCATAATGTTGTGAGGTTGAAGTAGAATTGCCATTAGAATTGTTATCGCAATATACCAAAATAAATCATTTTATTCATTATTTTTCACCTTTATTTCTTCGTTCTTACAAATTTTTCACTGTTCCTATACACGTACATGTATATTATATATACATACACAATATTCCCTTAAGCAATCAACAAAGAAAGCCCCAGCAAGAGAAATTCTATTATGATAAAAATGAAGAAAAAAAACAATCATCAATCAACCAACGTACCATCAGTTAACTTGGAAAATGAACATCTAAGCATTTTAAGTGGTACACACAAAGATACGTGAATAATAATTTATTTATTACCATCTCTACAGGAACTGATAAAATATAGGTAGAAAGAAATGCGTAAACCAATAAGCTACAGAGGCTGTCTAAGTAAGTGTGTAATATAAGTTCGGATTAAGGAAAAACCAGGGTTAAACGAGTTTTCAACCAACATTTTCCGTTTGGCGATGAAAAAGAAAACCCTTTTTTTTTAGATTTGGACTTAAGCTTCGGATCAACCCTAAAACCCGATTTTATACTATTTGTAAAACTACATAAACTGACAAATCTATGGGAGACAATATCCAGGGTGAAATGGTAAGTAAACATTCATTTGCATGCGGAGATTGTGGGTTTGATGCTCATAGAACCACTATATATAAAAAAATATATATTTTGTTTTTTTTTTTATTTATTTGCACACTGACTAACTGACCATTCCCGTAGTACGCCATTTCCCCGTAGGAGTAGGCGGAGAGAAGGGACCGCCATTTGGCACACACTCCTTGCTTCATTTACATTCATACACCGTCTCATTCATACTCTTCTGTTATTCTGACTCTTCACCTTGCCCGATTCAAGTGTTTGATTCACTTGGACGCGCCATGTCTTCCTCGGGCGTCCCCGACTTCCATTCACTTTCGCATCATATATTCTATTCACACTTCTTTCTTCGTTCATTCGCTCAACATGCCCAAACCATCTAAGCGTCCATTTCTTGATCTTATTCATTACGCTTACATCAGCCGTGCATTCTTTCCGGATATCCACATTTTTAACACGGTCATACATGGTTTTACATCACATACACCCCACCCCAGGGATCTCATTTCCATAGCACACTGACTAGAAATCTATTTATTATGTACCTACCAAACAAGGATCCTAAATTCAAAAAGCCTGTGAAAAGAATGTATCCCCAATCCGATGGCAATTGTGAGGCTGAAGAAATGGAAATTAATAAAGAAGACAGGAAAGAGGAAGGTTGGGATGTATCTGGATATTCAGATCTACCAAAGCTAAAGCATTTTCAAACAACGCTTCGCTTTTGAACGGTGGTCTCTCGCCAGGGCGATACTGAGGGATCTTCCAATCTAGATCGAGGTACAAATATACTTTATTTTTATACATCTAAAATAAAAAATAGTTTTATTTGTCCTCGTCGAGTTTTGAACCTGCGATATCTGGGCCCAAAGCCAAGCAGCGCACAGTTTCTTCATGGAAGTCGTCGTTTATCCTGGGTGTTGTGATTGATTACGATTGTTAATTCTCAGATTTTTTATAAAAATAGCCTCACAACTGTCGTAACGGGGATACCTCAAAGAGGCGGAGAGAAATGGTGGTGGGTCGAAAGTCAAACAATGCATCGCTTTGAAACACTTTACCCGAGAAAACAAAGCCAAACAAAACATGACATTTACATTGTGTGGAGGAAAGAATATACTCGTAGCAGCAGTGGCTGAATAATATTTTCTTGTTTTTTTTTCCGGTATACTGTACACCGTGAATATTTGATATGCAGCGATGGCCAAGACCTGGCAACGGTATTTATAATAGGTATTCATCAAATGTTATAATTCGGAGGCCCTCATCTGCGGATTGCGAAAATAATGTTTTAAAAAAAAACAACGCAAGAAAAATACTATTTTCCGTTACAAAAATACGCTTTATAATATCAACTCACCTGATTACCTGAAATTAAAATTTCGATATTTATCCTAACCCTTCAATCCCTGAACATAGATTAAGCGGACTTTCATAAATTATTTTGGGAATCATCTGTTATTTATAACTTAGAAATCATTCTGATTTTTTTTTTTTAATTTTCGGAAAACTCCTTATGGGAAAAATTCACCCGGTACATATTTGTACCGTCAGCCAATAACTAAAAAAACATTTAATAATTTGTGTATAAATGTTTATGTTTTAATACCGAATAATTCACATTATTGTATGACGTTATGATACTCATTGCAATAATAATATACAAAATCGTACATACCGGAATCCATTATCACAATAATTATGTGTTCAAACAAACGCTAAAATAACTCGACTAACCATGTGCAAACTTAATGGAAAACTGGTTCCCCTGGTATCAGTTTTTATAAATAAACGTTAAAAACTGGCCTACGTACAAAATAATGTATTTACAGGAATAATATGTCAACAATTGTTTTTGGTATAGAAGATATATGAAGTTTTATAGACGGATACAAATTTGTACCGTCAGGGAACAAAGGGTTAACATGGTTTCTCCCTTCGCTGAAGTGATTAGCGGACCTACGAATCCCCACCCCCCCTCTCCCCCTCACCACACCACATAATTAACACATTCCTTTACATAGAAAGCATCAGACTTCTCAGGTGACTTTCATCTGATATAATAAATAAGTTTAAAAAGAGTTTTGTTGACAAAATTCAAAAAGCAATTTCTTTTCCCACCACCCTAATGCTCGACTTTTACCCTAAATGATCACAATTCATTTTCTTTTCTTTCCCTACGGTATTCCTTCCCGGCTTGATTCACTCCATGTGGAGAAAATGCCACATAATTTATACGCACTGTAAATCCGGGTTGATTGGGAGAAATTAACACCAGGCAACAAACCCACTTTTATTCAACTACTTGAATCTATAAAAGTTAAACTACTATTCAAAAGATTAACATTATTCAAATTAATAAAATGTAGATGAATGTAAAAAAATATGAAAAACTTTTGCCTTTAACTTGTTCTCCTGCATAAAGAAGGAATGGGTGCATTCATGGTGAATTTAACGGATAACTTTCTAGGATGCTGCTAAAAAAATCACATAGAAAATTATATGATTCACTTAAATAAGTCAGTTTTTTTTATTCTCTTACAAAATCTATCATTTGAATACAAATTGGAATAAAAATACACTTCTTACGAAAATTCTCGTACCTCGAGCTAGAATATTTCTGCAAATAGTGGAATGAATACTATTTTTTTTTAATAGCTAAAATACATTATACAGTACTTGTATGTAGGTACTTTATTGGGTAGGTAAGGATTTGAAAAGGTTATTTTTAAACTTGATAATTTCAATTAACATCAGTTCGTATGTACGTTCTTAGAAAGGAAATTATTTATAGTGAATAATATCTAGTATGGACGAATTCCACCATGTCAATGATCATACCATGAAATATTACACAATTGAATGTGGTAAGTGGTACCTAGGTAAACCGCACAAGAAATATGAGCTGGTATCTGTTATTTTCTAGGTTAATATTATTTTAAATAATTTAAAATGAATATTTTCTAAAACATGCAACAGAAGCGGTTGGTGCTGAATGATTTGATATAAAGCGCCCTTGAGGTGATATCTGTCACGAAAACGGCGCTATATAAATCAGTCAATTATTAATATTATTACTAAGGATTGATTCAACTATCGGGATTGAACGTCGGAAGACATTCTTAAAAACGTTAAGAAATTAGAAATTATTATAGTTTTCATAGGAACTTATCGTCGGTATTGGAAAGAATAGCGATTCGAAGAAAAAAATAATTTACACAAAGATTGAATAAAATATTATCAGTTTATAGTATGCGATATAAAAAAAAGAACTTAAATACAAGTGAAATGTTTTACATATTTAGGTGAGTAGGTATATTTTGTGAAAATAATGACGCATTAACAACAGATATATCAACATGCCTCATGAAAATTATCAAATAAAGTGCACACTTTATTTATTATTGTTGGATTTTTTTTCAAAGCGCCGTTTAGTAAAAACACATCACCTTGGGGGTTTTACGAATAGTAATTCGTTTCGCTGCGATGGAACATTAAAAAAGTCCTTAAAACATAAAAAAAATACGTAACGAAAATATTCACAAACTTAATGTAAAACGTTCTTGTTCAGGTACCTATTTTGCATATTAAAAAAAATATAATGATATATTGATCAAAGTAAAAAAGCATTATGCGCCTAAATTTAAAAAAATCCAAAAATCTGAACAAAAGTCATAATTAAACGAGAAACTTGTTTGTATCTTATAGTGAGATAAAACATTACATAATGACATTCAAATCACAACAAAAACCACATTGACGGCCACTCAAATCTCCGTTATACTATTATGTTTTCCAGTTAAAATATCGCGAATCCGGCCGTGACGCTTCACGTCAAGTCTCCCCGACGCCCGGCGTCGTACTGCCGACTGCCGGCTGGTGGGCGCCGCCGCGACCGCACAGACTGTAAAAACGAACATCCTTCCCACATTTTCGAGAGAATTTAAAAAAAGGGGTAAGTTTATGTTTGTTAATCTATGCATAAGAAGGAACCTACTTAGAATGCAACAAAATAGGTATCTTCTTACCTAGATCGTAGGTAAAATCGAAACACACTGGTATAGTACAGCGGTTCTAAATGTTTGAGCCACGGAACGCTAAATGGTCGACTGAATGTTGGCGAAACCCCAGTTCCATGGCAGAGTATGATGACTGCTATGTCACCGGAAACTGGATGAAAATTAAAAATAATAATCTTCAGTGAAAAGAAACGGATCGATTAAAAAAATGTCGGCTTCTAATAAGGTCCCAATGGCTGAATTGGTTGAAGCGTTACTCCCGGATAGAGTAGAGGATCCGAATTCGAGTCTCGGTTGTGACCATTGTCTTTTTTATTTTCTGGCTTTTTCTGTTTCATATGTTTGTGGTTGATTATTGATATTATTTAAATATTTATAAAAAATAGGCATTAATGCTTTAAAAGTAAATTCTAATTTCGAAACATTTTTTTATTTTATTTAGCAAAGTGGTTCGTATGAAATGAACCCGTGATACGCGTATTGCGCGAATTTTCTTGTATCAGTAGCGATGCTTCCGACTTAATACGAGTAGATAAGAATGTCGATCTGTCCATCTGTCCCAGCAATACCAGTTGAAAGTTGATGTAGGTTCCTAACTGACTAGTCTAGAGTCTAATTAACGAGGGACAAAACCAAAACTATCAAATCACATCTATTGTATTAATACCCTAAGGCGTCTTAATAATTGTAATAAAAATATTTTGTCATACAGCCCAGCCCCTCCTCCTGTATCGATTCTTAATTAGGGATTATAAAATAGATATTTCGAACATTGCCACCCATCAAAAAGAGATATCATGCCCATCACTACTCATGAGTACGTAGCCATTTACCTAGTTCACAGGGATAGGGATGCCATATTTTTAAGGAAAAATATTTAAGTACCTGCGTGAAAGATTAACTACCAACTAAGTACCTATCCAAGACTTATTCGGATAATAATAAATCCCGACCCCGGAGATAGACAGATATTTTTTTATGTGTGTATAGATATGGCTGCGAATGTTGAGGCGAACATAATACTCACACAGATGCATTGCTTGCATACCGCATGTTTCAAACTTGTTATTCGACTTCATGAAAAAAAAATGAAATTTTTAAATAGTTTAATTTTATAAAAGAAACAAATTTCGGTTATTTCAGTTTTTCCAAATATTCTTCAATAAAAATAACATACTGTTGAAACATTGTAAATACTCAAAATCGATCAACGTATACTTGTCTCTTATTCGATAATAACAAAAAAATATGCGTACGCTAGAAAAAATCTGTTTCTCAGTGACGTTTCGTAAAGACATCGCTCTCGGAAGTGTATGCATATGCACCAATACACACAATTCCAAGTATGTGTTGTTCGTATCAGCTCTGATTGTGCGACCATAAGCATCGGGTGACCACAGTAATTATCGGTATGAAGAATTTAAAAATTAAAGCATGAATGTTGTTCAGTACAGAAACGTTCTAATACAAGTATGTTGTGATTTTCAGGAAATAGTGCATCTTGTAGCAAACTAATGTCGCTCAAGCTCTCCTTTTTTTCCATATTCAAAATTCGAAGTAAAACAACATTTTTTAACTAGATAAATATAATACTACTGAAAACATTGTTATATTTTTTCGAATACTTTCAGATATACGTGCGGTGTCGAATTGCGAGGAAAATTTAACAAATAGACCAACGGTTCAAATTTTTGGGATCCGTTTGTTACAAGTTGTAACCAGTGTATAGTTTTATTATTATGTTAAATTTTTATATTTGACTGCCATGTGGCGATTAGAACTGGAGTAAGTACATAAATAAAGCGACATAGAGGACGCACAGAATTAGATTTGAGTATATAGATTGGTATCTTTCCAAGGCAGTGTAGTCAGTTTTTGATATTTTTTACCGAACTCGGCGGACCTGGGCGTGGCTAAGACTAAGGCTATGGTATTTATACATCTATTCATATCACATATCGACATAATGTTTTTGTTTATTCGTATTACCACTTTTTCACAGTATTGTTATCAACAAAAATATATCATATAATCTAAAAAACCGTTCAGTTGTGTCAAGTTTAGTGGCATAATAAAAAATGTGGGCGGAGTCCCGCGGTGACCCAGGAGCCCAAGATCATCGCGACAGTACATAGAAGCGGTGTCTTATATTTGTTGTCTCTTTCTTTCTCATGGTGTACGACGTAAAAACCCGGAGAAAGTGATTTATCGTAAGTTTGTATAGGTTGGGTAAAAATAATTAGCTCTCTCTCCATACATTGTTAGTCTAAGGAATTAGATGACTCTAATCCGCCTCAGCACAGGACCCCCTAGTGAGGAGGACTAAGAAAAAACAAACTAATAAACAACAAATAGTGTAAAAACTATAATTCAATAATTAATAGACCTCTTTGTATTTTTACTGCTATTCTGTAAACATTTTTATACTAACATCATGTTTTGTATTTGCACATACTCATTTATATATTCGCTAAATAAATAAAAAAACACTCTAAGTTTTAA